>BDMB01000098.1:39932-322790 GCA_016859785.1 Macrotyloma uniflorum | reverse complement strand
ATATATATATACTTATCATATTCGTTAATTTCCTATTCAAGAGGAAGTGATACAATGAACCTCGTACATACCAAAACAACAAAGGATAAGCATGACATCTTCCTCAATTTTAAATTACAGTTTGGTAAGTTTTTAAGGTTTTTAAAACCATATTAAGACTGCAATTGTGGTTTAATTTGAATATTTACCATTTGAGAAATCAATTGGCCTAAGTATTAAAAGTTAACATGGAGGTTTAAAAGCTGTGTTGGCATGACATTCATGTCTTATTATGGTAGAGAAAAAAAAACCGTGTTCAACTTTTTTTTTCCATTCCATGCTTCCTTTTTCAAGGCCTGTTATGATTCTCTTTAAAAGATAAATGTATTCATAATATTCAAGTGTGAAGCGTACTAAGTAAGAATAGTTATGATTGCAAGAAATAAGAACAATAAATTTGACCAAACAATTAAAATGACTAAGATTAAAAACTATTTAACAGGCAATGATTATTTAAAAACATTAAATTCACTTTATCTTTTTTTTGACCAATTAAATATAACCCAATAATGTATATTTATTATTTACATTTTTTATAATAAAAATATTATATATATATATAGAGAGAGAGAGAGAGAGAGAAATAGATTATTTATCACTGTAACAATGTTTTCATGCAAGGTATGGAGCTCTTTAAAAATTCAAGCTATTTGAATTCAAATTGTATAAATAGCATTGTTCATTGTTATCTTTTATAATTAAGAATTGAATCTCTTAACCAGCAATTTTGGAGGGATTATACGCCCTAATAAGTGGACTTTGCCTCTAGTAACAAAACATTCTCATATACGTAAATAATATTCAAGCCCTAAGTCAACATGGTGAGTGATCTAATTATTTATTAGCCGTGTTGAACTTTATTGGTGTCATAAATTGTTAATTAAAAATAAAAATTGATGAGAAATTAATTATTGAAAAAATAATTTAATCATTGAGAAAATAAAAATCAATTTTCAATATATATTAATGATTTGTTATTTATTGTTGGAAAAATTTCATATTGACTAAAAATGAGGCCGAACTATAATATATAAGTGACGTGTAAATCTCACCTTCTGAATCGGTTTTGAGAATGAATTAGGCTCATAATCACTTTTTACATGGTATAAGATTCTGGTTAACAAGATTGTCACTTGTTAATATACTGAACCTTGGTTGGCAGGTTGTTGGACCTAGATTGGGCCACCTGTTAATAGATTATGATCCCCTTCTACATGGTTTAAGGAGTCCTGATTGTTAACAAAGTTGTTAACGGATCGCTATGTAGAGCCTTGATTGTTAGTAGGTTGTTGGACCTAAATTGGATCACCTGTTAACGGGTCACGTTCGAGTTGAAAATAACTCCTTGACGTGAGGAGAGAGTGTTGGGGAGATCCCACATTGACTAAAAATGAGGTCGAACTATAATATATAAGTGAGGTGTAAACTTCACATTCTGAATTGGTTTTGGGGGTGAGTTAAGCTCATAATGGGAAATCTTACATTTACTTATTATAGTATATAAGTGAGGTATACTTCACCTTCTGAACCCCACATTGACTAAAAATAAGACTGAATTATAGTATATTAAATTTATATTTTCTCATCAATGAATAAGATTACTTACTTTACCGTCTAAGATAAGTTGTTCACAGGAACCAAAGTATGATATGGATTTACGATGCTACCAAAGTTTTATAAATTTTTTTAAGAAAACAACTGAATTAGCTGAAAATCTAGCATGATGTTCATACTTTTTTTGCAAATGCAATTAAAATTGCTTAGGCTACATTAGTAACAGACATCATTAATCTCATGAAGTCATGAATTATATTTTCACCTTCACCTTCACCTTCACCTTCACCTTCAAGGTTCTTTTTCTCATAATCTTCTTTTTCACCTTTCACAGTATCATGAATACCATCCACAAATTTTATCCAAGAAGAACAACACTACATAAAGGTTGTGAAATTGGTATATATAGAAGATGTTTATAGAGTTGGAACATGTCGGGTTTGATCTACGTATTAAATGGCCAAGGTTTTATGATAAAGATCATGAATTCCCGAGTAAACAAGTAGGTGAAAAAAGACATTGATTATAATGGAATCTTATTATCTCATAAATTGTACTATATTATTATAATGTAGTTCCAAGTTCCAAGTGATGCTCACCATGATGAAGCAGAAAGGTATAATCATCTAATCTAAAGCACAGTAGTTATGGTCCACCAATATGAACATTACAGATCTTAAAACATGTATAAAAGCCATTGATTATCAAATTAAGAAAGATAAAGAAATAAAGCTACGTGTCGGTATTTATTCCAGGGTTTTGATGCTCTAAGCAAGCTAGACGTGAGTGATAATTAACTAGAACTTAGTCCAAAAAAAAAAAACAGAAAAAAAAAATAGTCTATGAAACTACTACTACACAAGAGCAGTTTCTGATTCTGAATGAGAGGACTCTAATTAAAGTGCTGATAAATTCAAGATTCTCTGATTTTTCTTCTTTAGCGTAAGACCTGTATATAGATTCAATAAAAAATTATGTTGAATTCAGTGTAATTAATTACAGATATATGTTTTTTATTAAGAGTCATGGGATTTGTATCTTAAATAAGAGTAGTATTTTATATCCTTCCAAAATATAATAATATTTCTCATACTTCGTAAAAAATAGTGTATTAAAAAGTAATATTTCTCTGATTAGATAAAAAATAAAAATAGTGAAATGATAGTATAAGAGAACTAAGATTGATCCATTGAAGAAGAAGAATAATAGTGAGTAGTCGAAGGAAAGAAATATATCTTATTATTGCATGTTTTTCAGACGAAGAAATGTGAATAGTGAGTGTGACAGTGTGTCCAAAATGGCTCCCTTAACACAAGAAATGCTGTATGTAGACTTTTTCAGGCAGTGTTGGTTCATTATTGAGAATGATCTTTGGGAAGTGCCGATCTATGGAAAAACTGAGCTAGAGGAACTGGACAAGGCTAAGAATAGAATCCAAGGAAAAGATGGATATTAATAAATTAACAAAGCACATATTGGCATTGGTGGAATAACAGTGTAAAGAAGCAGAGAGAGCTAGCTAGGGTTTCAAGGAGCATCTATTCCATAGTGAAGACAAAACTCAGAGTTTATTTATCTCTCTTCCTTCTTACCCTTCAATATACTACCATATATTAATAATATATACTATATTACTTACTAGTATATGTATATATATATAACTTACCTCAAACATTTGATTTTACTTGCACCCTTTTATTTGTCTAGTGCCAATGGCACTTTAGGGAGAGGCTTTAACTCTTGCTAGCTCTTGAGGTCTGTTTGTTCCGGTTGTTGCCTCGAAAAGGAACCTTTTTTTTTTTCCAGAGCAGCGCACGTGTGACCCAACACCCAATGCTCATCTCTGCCACCATAATACTAGTAAACCCTAATCACACAGAGACAGACAAAACATAGTGAAGCCCATAACCCCCACCATTCCCCTTATTCCTAGAAATGCATGAATTTAACTGTCCAACATCTGTTACTTTCTAAGAGTTATCAACTTAATAATAAAATAGTCTAAACATTTAATTAACTGCAGCGATAAAACGGGTGGTCTTCTAGCACTACAATGCTTAAAAGAAGGAGGAAAATATGTTATTCATGAGACATGGCTGTAATGATGGTGCTAATTTTGAGAGTATGGGTGTGGAAAGAGTGGGAGTTTGGATGTAATGATGGTGTTAGTTGTTCTAAGTACAAGAGGGCTAATTATTGTGCCCAAGACTTTTTCTTCAAATAGATAAAATTTAGAAGAACAGGTTTGTATACATGTTATTATGTTTTACTGTGGGGTTATTTTTATTCTTTAGATCGTGTTTTAGAATCTGAATCTAGGTTCGGAGTCCTAGAAAAACTACTCCAAACAGCAAAAAGGCACAAATGAAAGAAAAATTGAAAAGAGAAAAAAAAGAAAAGAAAACAGAAAACCGTTCTCTTTTCCCTTCCTGCAAAGATTGACTGATAAATTATCAGACAAGATACTGGAATTGCAGCAAAAAACATGAAGAGAGAGAGAAAGAATGCACATGCTATAGCTGCTGCTGCTGCTGCTGCTTCGTCTCGAAGCAACTACATACCAACGAGAATTTAGATAAGAAATGTAATAATCATCAAACCCCACCGAAAATTCATGAATTTATACATCCTTCTGCAACTCAACACCCACCAAGGCTTTAATTAAGAGTAAACTAAGTTATAATTAAGCAAGAAGGAGAATGAACAGTGAAGATCATAAGGAGAGTCGAAATTAAAAAAAGAAAAAGAAAAAAAAAAAAAAGAGAGACATAAACAAAAATAAAGGAAGAAAAAGAAAAAAAAAAAAAAGAGAGACATAAACAAAAATAAAGGAAGAAAAAGAAGAAAACAAAGATAACCGAAAAAACCATGAAAGTAAAACATTTTGTTAAAAAGAGGGGCGACCACTGCCACCCCAATAACCCTCAGAGGGTAATTGAACCGAATTAAGAAGATTCTGAGGCACTCCATGGAAGAGAGAAGAAGTATTAGGATCTCCCACAAGCTGTTGTTGCTGTTGCGGCTGAGATTGCGATTGTTGCTGAGTCCCTGCAATTCCCGGCGACCCTAATCCTCCAGTGCCAGGAACCGGTACCGGAGTTTCCTCTTCTTCTAAGGGTAGTCTCTCATAAGCAGCATTACCAAATGAAGCAGCCATGATAACAACAGGGCCTGAAGCCACAAGGGGTCCCACCACGCTTCCACCTACTACCTGGCCCTGTCCGCCAGCCAGGTATATGGCTAGTCCGGACGCCGCTGGCGGAGCTGGCGGCGGCAGGAATGAACCGGACAAGGACAGAATCTCGAACCTTCCGTGAAGGGTCACAACGGCACCAGGTGAAGCTGGCTGCCGGAGCGTGACGTTGGTGACGGTGCCGCTGCCGCTGAGCACACAGACACCACGCTGTCGCCGCCTTGCGAAGGCCGTGACGCTCTCCATGATGTCGCAGCCGTTGGCGATTTCCATAACATGGGATCGGAGAGCGTTGGCACTGTCCCTTGTGATGATAATGGGTGGTTTGGGCTTGTTTTTAGACCCTGCGGGTCTTCCTCTTGGCCTTCTGGCCACATCACTTCCTCCTCCATCTCCTGACCCGGGTTCCTTGCCTTCTCCGCCGTTGTGCGGGGGTGTGGTGGCCCCGCCTCCACCGCCGACGTTCTCGTCGCGATCTCGCTTCTGGCCACGGCCATTGGCGGCTTCATCCTCGGTGTTTTGGTGGTTGTGGTGGGACTGAAATTGGTGGTGAGGGAGTATGTGAAGATCTCTAGTGAGAAAAGAGGGGATAGGACGTCCTTGTGCTGCTACAGGATCCATTTATCACAACCCTAGATTTTGAGGCCTTGAACAATGAACACCCACAAGGCAAAAGGTTGAAGCTAATTGAAAAGATAAGAAATTTAGATCTAGAAGGTGGTGATGGTGTTCTCTCTTTCGGTGGGGCTTGTTTGGTTTTCTTTGGCTTGTTTACTTTGAAGTGTTGGGAGCATTCTACTTAGTACTTACCTTGAAGATACAAGGAAAGAGAAGAAATTAAGGTTCTTTGCAAAACCCCACCAAATTTTGAGCTGAAAAAGCCACCATTTGATGATTATGATCTCTATGAGTAGAGGGGTTTGGTTAATTTGATGATTGGCATCTGAAACTAAGCTACCTTTATGGAAGTAAGGGAGAGGTAGTTCAGGGTTTGGAGGGAATAAGGTAATAAAGAGTTCTAAGAAAGGGAAAAGAGAGGGAGAGAAACGAGTTGGGGGGCTTTTGTGTTGGGTTAATATGGGAGATGGTGGTGCTATTTCATTTTTCATTTTTCATTTTTCATTTTTCATTTTTCATTTTTTTCCTTTTTCTTTTTATTTTTTCCCTTTTGGCTTTTTAGTACTTGCCTTAGTTGAAACCCCATTTGGGTTAGGGTTAGGTCGAAGGAATCGGATCGATGATGGATGATGGGTTTGATATTGGTAAGAAAGACAGCGTGCGCATGGGCGGTGTGTGTGGGCCCCACACTTCCCTCTGAGGGTCCCATTTATTCAAGACTTCCATGCTTTGCTTCCTCTCTATGTCTCTCTCTCTCTCTTTCTTAACCCAAGTTTGTGTTTGTAGGTTCCTTCTCTATCCAAAAAAGCCTGCAAATAAGAACACACTGTGTCCTTAACTTATTGGCCAAAACCCTTACTCCATAATCCCAATCCTTAGCTCTTTTGCTGTGATCTCTCTGACCACCTTCACTTTCACCCAGCCACCTCTCTCTCACTCTCACTTTGCCTTTGAAACTCATTATTGCTTCCTCTGAGATGCTTCCCAGAATCAGTATACTTCAAACTTCAGCCATATCCCGTGCTTCTAAACTTTCTCTTCTTACATAATAATTTCAATATTCTAAACTCTAACCTTCTTTCCATTAAATTTCATCATTTTCTAACCTTAATATTCTATTATATCTATCAACTACTCTATACACATATATTATTTCTATGAACATTTTTTCTGATCTTTTTATTTGCTCGATGTTTGTACTCACAAATCACACGGAAAGAACTTATCTTTTGTGTGGATTGCTATAATATACGCACGTAATTTTATTATTGTTAGTTTTTCCATAAAATAACTAAATGATATTAAAAAGCTGATCATCATTGGTCCCGAATAAAAAACCAGGTACCAGGAGTTTCAAATGATTTCTAGAAGTACGTTCTTGATGTGTTTGTTCTTGTCAAACTTTATGTCTGTTAATCATGAAATAATAAAAAGATTTGGTTCATCATATAATGTAACAGTTAATAATATCATCAACTAGAAAAAAAAATGTCATAAAAATAGATTTAGTTATGATAAGATTTGCTGAATGTTTATTTTATGTCATTTTCGATATCCCAACCAGATATCTTATACTTAAAAGAGTCGTTCATAGTCAATCTTAATATACAGAACGATTATGGAGCTGCATCTGCTATAAAAATGAATGTTTCTTCTGTGCATGAAAAATATTTGTACCAAGCAACAAAGGAATATAATTCAATTTCTCATTTGACCCTTTCTAACCCTCTGTTGATGTTAAGAAAACTATGAAGTCAAAGAAAACCGTGTTCAACTATCAGATAGCAGAAACTGATAAAAAAATAAAAAATAAAAAGCATATTTTGACTGTGATATTGGCAAAACGCTTAATTTAAAATGTAAGACATTCATTACAAAGTTAGTGTTTTAGTAATTTTTTTTATAAATATTATTATGACTTTGACCATAAAACTAGAGGGCGTTTCCTACGGATTAAACTTTTTTATATATTAAAAAGGAAAAATAGTACATGAATTCCCATTGTAAATAGTTTTTACAGATCAACCAATAAATGTTGACATGTATGACAATTTTTATATAATTATCTCAAATAGTTTTTTATCAGAGTTAAAAATCTTCCATTTTTTATCAGAAATTAAACTCATTAAATTTAATTTGCTTCTTGTTATTATTGAAGAACAATTAGCAAGAAGCAGTGACAATCAGAAAAGCTAATCATAATTTTTGCAAAAGAGAAAAAGAAAAAAAATTCAATCATTTCCTAATTCCCCTTATTCACCAAACAAGACATGAAAATGTGATTATATGAGAACAAAACTTGATTAGATTAATTTTTTTTATAAAAAATTGATTAGCTTAAGTTTTAGTATTTATTTATGAATTATATTATTCCTCCATATGAAAGAAAAACATGCAAAACATTCCAAAAGGTTGGATCCTTGAAAACACTGGATTATTATTCAAAACTCTCTGATTCTTTAATTTTATTAGTTTTTAATTGGTTTTATTCCCTTAAAGTATTTTAATTTACCCTCAATTAGGAAGATTTCTGGTCACTGGTCAAACCTAACGGGTCAAGTGTTTTATAAATTTTGGGTTAAATTTCGATAGAAATGAACTAATTCACAAAAGTGTAGTAATAAATGAATTAATATAAATAAATAAAATATATTATATCTTATTATTATTATTATTATTATTATAATATTTATCCTAGTGGTCAAGTTTAACTTAAGCCTGAGGCATATAATATTGGTTTTATTTCACTTAAATAATTACAATTTTATAAATATAATGAGAAAGTATTTGGTGTAAATCTGAATTCATTGACGTTACGCTGACTTCAAGTTCAAACCTATCAAATAGAGTCATATCAGCTTTTCTTTTTGTCGAAAAAAATTAGACAATTAGCTTATAATATTAATAAAAACAAATCTAATGTTATTTTTATAAGAAATTCACGTAGATTATTTAATGCATGTTTGAATAATTATTCATCTTAATTTTGAATATTTTACAATATCGTATAAATTTAAATACACTATACGAAACCCTATTCAACGCTATAATAATATAAGTGCTTAATTGAACTTTACATATCAGACAATTAATATTTTAATTTTTTTCATTAATGTGATATTTTACAGCATAGTTTTTTTTAAAACAAGAATGTTGACTGCTTAACAGATAGTATATTTTATATTTTAATAAAAAAACGTTATTTAACTTGAAATTATCCTCATGAATCTAAATAATTTTAATTTAATGAGAGTTTTCATTAACAATTCATTCAACTTAAATACTTTCTCTTTTTTTTTTATATTATCTATATTTAATACAAATGCTAAATAGCTTAAAAATATAATTATTTATTTAAGCAACTCTCTAATTTTAAAATTCATAATCACATGTGTTATATATAAAAAATTATTTTATTTTTATGTAAAAAATACTATTAAAACTCATATTATGTAGTTTAGAAAATCTATAATATAAATGATTGCTTGAATGAATTATTTATTTTAATTTTTTTTAAATATGACATATATATTTTAAAAAGAGGAAAATATAGAAAAAAATTGAGCTGAGTTTGGATGAATTTTAAATTAATTGACCCCAGATTTAACACTATCACGTTCAATCAATTTGAATTTTATTAAAAAACTTAAGAAAAGGTTAGATTCTGTGTAAAAAAAAAGTACTGTAAAAAATAAAAGAGAAAAAGCTTAGATTAGATTAATTTAACTGAATCAATAATTTCATATTTTAAAGTTTGTGCACCATTGTTTGTTAAGGGAAATTATATTTTATTATTTATCTGAATGATAATTAATTATGTTACTCTTTCTTCTATGATAAAATACAGGAAGTCAATTTTTTTTATCTGTTGTGAAAAAAGAAACTATAGATTACTAAATTATATTTAAATATTGAAAATAAATTACAATTTTATTAAGACTTTATGTAATTATTCATTAATTTCACATTTTGAAAATTTCTAAGAAAATTTCTATATCCAGACATCAAAAAATAAAGCACAGTGGACAAAAACTCAATTTTTCAACAATATTAATTTTATTCCAAAAGTAAATCTGTCAATTAAAGTTAAACCTAATAAAGAAATAAATTTCCATAAACTCAAATTCACAAAAATTAATCTTTTTACTTAAACTCCACACACAAATTCAAATAAAAAAGAAAAAGAACTTAAAATTTAAATAGAAAAATGATAACTTATCACAAATAAAGTTCTCATAAACTGATTTACACATATTATAATCTACTTTCTAACTCTAAGAAAAAAGAGAACAAAAAAAACTCCTTAAACTTCTAAAAAAAAATAAAAAAAAATAAGAGATTTTAAGATAAATAAAAAATATAATTTTTTAGTTATAATTTTAATTTTTAACTTAAAAACATAATTATCATTCTTTATTAAATTCTTAAATTCTCCCTTTTAAGACTCATATCCCTACATAATACATATATTCTATAATATAAACATTGTTAAGATTACTATTCGATTATTATTTAATTATATAATAATAATAATAATTAATGTGTTCAATGTTATAATAACTATTTTATAATTTATATAAAAATATGTATAATTGATTGTCAACACATACTCACAAAATATGTTTATCAAATTCAATAAATTTAAATATAAATACTTCACAATTATATAATAATTTATAATTTTAGCCATTTATATACATTTATTATTGAATTCTTCTTAAATGAACTTCTTATCATGACACTACTATAAAACGTGATTTTTATATTGATTATTTTGAGCATTTTAGAATTTATGTAAATATCACAAATATAAAAAAAAATGTTTTAGGTTTCAATGTGGACTGATAATCAATGTAAAAAGAGAAAATATTATATCGATTATCCCATGCACTAATATAATATATCTTTTGTACTAAAAATATTTATTACATTTATTATATAGATAATTGGTATAATATCTCCTTTTTTTATGTCAATTTAAATATCTTTAAATTAATAAAAAAATATCTTCAATATTTAAGAAATTATTATTATGTAAAATTTTATCAGTTTTTTCTTCTATCGATATTATTTAAACTGTAAAATTTCATTTTTGCAATAATGTAAAATTTTATAATCCAAGCCAAAAAAATTATATTTATAATTCATGAGGTTATTTATTCAAAAAATATATTTTTTTTATAAATTTTAATTAATTATTTTAGTCAAATATCTTCTGTTAATTTTTTTCCTATTTATTTTAGGTTGAAAAGGTTATTCAAAATCCTTCTTGTAACAAAATGCTTTTAAATGTCATAGTCGTGAATTGCGGTGGAAAGCAAAACGAGAGCAAAAGGAAAAATTTATTTATAATAAAGTATATATTTGAAGAAATTGATGGTCCTAAACATTTTAGAACTTTTATAGAATATTTTTTTTAATTTTTATTAAATATTATAGATATATGTATTTTAATAATGATAAAAGGTTTTGAAAATTATTAATAATGAAAATAATTAATAAGTTAAATTTATGATTATGAAAAATGTGAAAGAGACATGTGGGGTCTATGGGAAATTGGAGAAGGGACCCATACCACAATTAAGGTGAGTGAGGAGACTCACGAAACTGTCTTTAACTCTTCTTGTTTTTAGCATTCCATGTGGTTTCGACGTTTCTAGGTTTGTGGGCTCCACTTCCTTACGTGTCCTTCCCCCACCCTCTATTTCACTCATCTTATTTCTTTTTTAGTTTTTAAAATATTTCAATTTTTGTGGACATAAAATACCAAAAATTATTCAAATTTTAAAATAATTTTAAATTAATTTCATTTGGATTTAATTTAAATTTTCATTCAATTTTAGTTCATTTATATATTTAACAATATTATATTTCTACTTTCGCATAAACATCGTATGCTTTCTTGTAGAAATTTAACAATACAATATATTTGACTATTAACTTTTAGGTGATATAATAATACTTTTATTATGAATATGATTATATATCACCCACCAGTCGCATTTCAAACGCTCTGCAAAAATTAGAGTCAATTTTTAATAATGTTTTTTAACATATGTTTAAAAGTTAAAATATTAATAACTAATTCACTTATTTATCATTTTCAAAATAATAAAAATACACCAATTTTTTTATATATTTATCATAATATTCATTAATCATTAAATACATGAATATATATTATTTAATAAAATATAATAGATTTAACGTAAATATAATATGTTTAAAATAAAATTACTTTTCTATACTTAATTTTATTGAAAACTCCTTCACGCATTTTTGTTGAGCATTGTATATTGAATATTTCAAATATAATCTATTCAACGATTTATAAATATTATGTAATTATAAAATAAAATGAATATACATATATTATTTATTACTATTAATAATTGGATACATATTAAGCGTAGATTAGAATGGTTTAATTGTAAGAAAATAAAAAAATAAAATATGGTAGATGATGCATTGGATGGTTAGAGAGGTGAAGTGAATAAGGATGGGAGGGATGGATGAGGAGGTGAGGCACCGTTGGATGTTGGGCCCACCTTATCATGGCCACACGCAACCTTCCAACTTATTGCACGTGCATCCATCATACTCTCCACTTAACCCCACATACCAAACTTACTCTTCTTTTACGGCTATCATCTCATACTTTCCTACAAATATGAAATCTATGCCTTTTCAAGGGATTAAGGAACTTCATTTTCTTAATTACTTCTCAAATCCAAATTATCCTAATACACTACTGTGCTGTGTTAAGTTCTTATTCAAAATTAAAATTTCTAACTATTAAAAAAAATTAATAAATGTTTATTAGGAAAATATTCAAATAAAGTAAATTATTTTCTATCCTAAATAATGTTAAATTTTCTTATCTTGTAATAACTTTTAATCCATGAAAGAATTTCTTTTTAAGAAAAAAATAATAATAAACATGAATAGGTAAAATTTTATATAAATGCATATTAAAAAAAAATTAATTAAGAAGGAAGATAAAGATAAAGATAAATATTATCTTAATATTTTATAAATAATATATATATATATATATTTAATAAACTTTAATTTAGATTTTTATTATGTGTTCGATTAAATGTTAGAGTGTATTTTATAAAAAGTGTAATTTTTTTTTCTTTCTTGAAAAGTTGTTATCCTAATAATGTTTAGTAAGAATTTTTTTTTTTTATTCATTTCTCTTTAAATGACATCTTATTCAAGATCTTTGTGTGAAACTTTTAAGAGAAGATTTTTTTTTCTTGAATCTTTTTTCTTATTTTTCGAGTCAATTTCTTTTTCAATTTCTTTTTCTAACTTTATATAAGATTTTGTAAACTATCCAAAGTTATAGGCATTCAAGAACATCTTTAAACATAATTTCAACATTATACAAGTTCATAAATGTCAATCTAATCTAATCTTACTTTATAGAATCATAAAAATCAAATTAAAACAAACATTCTTCTCATATTTTCATAGTCAATTTTAAAAATATAAGGTTGGCTTTGAGGTAAAAAACTAAGAATAGGTTGACTTTGAATCTTCTAGTTAATAAAAACCTAATATATTAACAATTAACATTTGTCAATTAAAAACACATATTAACAATTAATCCAAGCGTAATAAAATTAAACACCAATTGAACCAATAAAGAAACTTTTAAGAATTCAATCTCATTTTTTCCTCCTTTGATTAATAAGCTTTTACACTCTTATCTTTATCCCCTAGATTCAAGAACTTGTTTTCCACCTTTTGTAGCCTTGTTCCAAAACAAAAAGAGTTTAAGATACCCTTCCCAAATTGAAAACATAAGAAAATTTATTCATCAATATCATCATATTAACTTATTTATGAGAAGTTTTTGAAGTTTGAGTTAATATCATCTTATACTTAAAATGATATTGTCTTATGAGTGGTTTGGATGAACCTTTCTCATCCAACAAGTTAACATTATAAAGAGTAACCTTCATTTAATAAGGAATTTTTGTAACTTTAATAAATAATGTATCATTTTGTGGATGACTTATATTAGGAATAACTTTATAATTTCAAATATGAATAAATAATCAACTTTAACATATAATTCTTGTGATTCAAATTGAATTTCACCTAAGCTAGTCTTAGCTAGTAGGTATATGAATTTAATTCCTATTGCCACACTTATTTTATATTTTTACTAACTTAAATGTCTTAATACCTTATCCACCCACAACAATAGTTCCATTATTTTATATTTTTTTAGAAAAAACAATTTCATATCATCTAAAAAATAATTTTAATTATAATTTATAATTTATAACATAATTTATAATTTATGGATCTTGTATAGATCCAAATATTTTCAACAATAATTCTTACATTTTAATACATATATTATAAAATTAAAAAAAATCATATTTCAATACTTAAAAATATAAATATTACATTAACAACTTCAAATATTATTAATAATATATATATATATATATATAATCTAAATTCACATCACATTTTTATTTCTAAAGATAATTTTTTTTATAAAAATTTAAAATTTATAATATAAAACTTATATACAAAAGAAAAATAATTTTTTAATTAGTTATATATGATCGTTATCTCTATTTCTCATTACTAACATAGTTATTCTCAGATAAAAATACAATTATTATAGTTATAAAAAGATAATTGTTATAGTTATAAAAAACACAATAATATATAAGATAACTTAGTGTAATTGAAACAAAAATCAAATTTCATAAAGAAAATTATCACCTTAATCAAATTCATCATATCACAATACATCAAATACAATTCAAGACAACTGAGCATAATTCATTCTCATCACATCTCATTCTCATCACATATACAACTTCAAAGAATTCTAGAAAACTTTACTACACTGAGTTTTAGACTCAAAGACCTATACCTATTACACATTGATTCATACTCAGCTTATCTCTACCCCTCCCCATGTTATCTCTTAACAATGATACTATAAAAGTAAAATACTCATGTGACAAGGTAAATACCTAATATTTCTCTATTATTGGCACATATACTCTTTCGAGAAAGTGAGAGAAACTTTCTTCAATTCTCACTTCTTAATATTTTTCTCTATCTGATATATTAATGGATGTAAAATATATTATCACATCACAAATCATATAATTATCACATCACAAATCATATACACATTTAATATTTTCTTCATCTCAACAAATTAACACTTATGAAAATTTATAAATACAAAATTTTTATCTAATACCAATTCAACTACATTTTTAACACTAGATTCTCAAATTGATATACATTACCCAAATCTAAACTCAAATTCTATTATTAGGAAAGACTTTTAAACTCAATTTACAAAAATAAAAACTATATTTTAAATAATTGAATAAAAAATATATATTATGCATTAACTTAATAAAACTCTATTTAAACTTATAAATTAAAACATAACTCTTCTAAAATTTCAATTAAAAAAAAATTACTCACACGTTCTCAACTCAATTAAAATCATAAATATAAATTCAAAACACAATATTAATAACTTTATCATTCATACAAAAATTCAATATCTCTTAAAAATTTTCTTTATCTAATTAAAATTTCTATAAATATTTAAAATATTTAGGTTTCTTATTCTAGGATATTATTATGAAATTGAAAAAGACTAATTTTTCTTACCTTCTAAAAGAGCTCCTTACAAATTAAAATGTTCCAATAATTTCCACTAACATAACAAATTTAAATATGCTAGAAGAAAACTTCAATTAATAAAATAAACGTACCATTAGAATTACAAACTAAGTAAAAATTCGTCTTTTATCCTTGCAAATTACATATAAAGCATTTTAACCCCTCATGCAACCAAACCAAAAACCAAAAAAGGAGAAAAAAAAATATTTTAAATGAAATTATGATCGAATGAAAATATTCTTTTTTTTTTTATGGATTCAAATTTTGAAAAAATAATGGAAGATTTAAAATAGAGAGAACATAAAAAGAATATAAAGAAAAAAAAATTTAGATAGATAATAATTTTATATAAATAAAAAATAAAATATTTAATTATCTAGGTATATATATTAAAATTTTAATTGAATAAAAAAAGTTTATTCTCCACTAAATTAAATTCCAATTATCCATAATTCTTAAAACTTGTTACTTACAATATTTTATAAGAGGCAAAATAAAAATCACATTTTCAACAAATATACGACACTAATTAATTCTATCATTATTTGTGAATCCGAACACTTTTGACATAATATTATTATAAAATGAAATTATTTAAGATAAAAAAAAAAGTAAACCTTGAATTATTCATCTTCACGCAGCAGCCATATTTTAGACAGTATAAACAAAAGTGAATAAAATAAGTTCATGAAATAGATTAAATATTTGAGTGAAATTGAAAGTATTAATTTTCTGAAATGCATAAGTAAAAACACTCATTTAATCTTTAACTTAACATAATACTAACAAGAATTCTTCTGCAACATAATTAAAGAGATAAAATTATCCCAATCTCACTATGCTTTTGTATGCATAATTTGGCAGCAGAAGAAGATTACAGTGGGAAAGGAAATAATATATAAATATTGTTCTCTCAGTTGATGAAGAATATTCGTTGTTGGGTGAATGTGAAAACAATGAAGGAAGAAGAACAACGTATCTTTTCTGTCACTTCACAACACATTGCCTTCACTTAACTTCCATTCAATTCATTGGATTCCCTCTTTTTCTTCTTCTTCTTCTTATTCTTTTTCTTTGCTTATATATAAAGATTCTTGCTTCCTCTAACATTACCAACCATTTTACTCTTATTTCTGCTTTACCCTTTTACATTAATTTAAACTAAAACTATTTTTTACAGTTTTTTTTATAAGAAATATAATCATTTTCCTAATCCTCACCCGTTAATGTAAACATTAACATTTTAATATGTAATTATGTTTTTTTATCCTATTGATACATGCAAATTTAAATAATATTCTTTAAAATTTAAAAGAAAATATTTTTTTATTTATTTCAAAATTAGGAGGTTTTGGATTTTGGTTATTCTGGGAAGGAAATGACAAACATGTCTTAAGCCTGTAAGGTCCCCTTTGGTGGAATATCTAAATCAAGGGAACAAGTTGTGCAAGGTTTTCAATTTTGTTGTTTTCTTGTTTTTTTTTTTTTCATTTTGCTGAATTATATTTTAATTTTTTTTATTTTGTTCTTTCACCATTCACCAAATTTGATGATTCCTTTCTAGATTTGTCTTTTTTTTTTTTTTTTTGTCTTCATTGAACTCAAAAGAGATATTATAAAAAAAGATGGCATCATTGACCTACAATCAAAGGTGCCAGAAATTAATGCAACTCGTTGAAATTCATTGATCCTTTCAGCGTTTGAATCTTAGCATGTTTGGAGGAAATTTCACTGTCTTTCTTTGTACTTCATTTGTTTCAAACTTTCATAATAATCTGTCTATCTTTATTACTTTCACTGTAATGCATTATCTTTCTATTTTACTCTCCAACGTCTTTTCTGGTTCAGTAATCATTTTTTTTTTTCTTAAAAATGAGTTAGCATTGTTATACTTTGAGAGTTCTAGCTTTTGTAAGAATGAGATGAAATTGTTTTGGACTAATTAGATTTAGTTTGGCAAGTTAATGTGGTGATTCAAAAATCAAGATTTGATAATCAAATCTGAAACTTATGCATGAAGAACATTCTTGAGTTAGAATGACTCCAATGCAAATGAGAAACTTGGGATCTTGACACATTTTGTTAGAAGAAGGGGGTGTTTGTTCATAACATCTAATAATATTTTTTTTTTCATTTATTTTCCAATAATTATACAGCTGTATATAATTCTCATGAATTATATGTATGAATTTTATTTTTTGAATTTCATTCAATTAATATTTATGTTCGATATTTACAAGTTTTTACAATCACACAAGTAATATTTTTAATCTATTTTATATATGATTTATCAAAAATTTTATAATCAATCCAATTTGATTTTTTATAAGATATCATGAGTTTTAATTAGATAAGTTGATTTCTTTACTAATAAATCTATCAATAATGGTTAATTATTCATTTATATTTATGATTCCTAAATAATCCATCAAGCTAAACTTAAATTATTAAAAATATTTTTATTTATATTTATTTTTATAAAGTTTGAAAGACCATTACTCTATCTAGTCTTGAATAAGATTAGAGAAATATATTCATAATAGTAGTAATTTCTTTATTGATTTTCATAATAATTTTATAAGAGCTTAAAAAAATTACATTATTTTTTAAGTTTTAAATAACCCATAATAATAATAAAAATTATTTCTCTTCCAAAATTATATACTTAACTATTTAATACCATTCATATCCTAAAAATCATTCAAGCTAATAAAATAAAAAGAAATATGATATTAGATAATTATAAAAAATACTATATTAAATAATTACATTGACAGTTATTATATAATACATCAAGATTTTTTGTTCTAAGATAAAAATAATTCAATATTAAATGAAATAGATAAAAGTAATATAATAGACTTACTAGTTAATAAACTTAAGGGAAAAAAAAAGTATGTTTTAGTTATTAGACTCAAATATTATAAATATTTGTTAAAAGTAATATTATTTATAAAGAATTTTCTATTAGATCTATCTTTTTAAAAAGCTTAAAACCTAATCAAATAAAAAAAAAATTTATTACAAATGCTATTTTGGTGTGTATACAATAACTTTTACCAATGTTTAATGTTGATTAAAAAAACTTAGAATAATCATTAGAATAAATAATAATTTTAACGTAAACAGTATATAAATCTTTTATCTTATCTTTAGAATAAATTAAATTATTAAATAATAATAAGAAGAATAATTATTTTATTAATATATTTTTTATAATTATTTAATATGTATTTATTTTTTAATTGTCAATAAAAAAATATTATTTTAATAATATCTTTTCTGCCAATTATTCTTTTTGAGTCACAGATTTGAAGAACTTGGCTTGAAAATTTAGAGCATAGTGACTCGCAAAGATATTAAAAGACATCAACTTGTTATTTTTAAAATAGATTATTAGACTGTAGATCTAAACAACACGTGATAATATGATTTATTTCCACCTTATCCATAAAACACAGAATTTTTTATTTTACACCAAAAATTAATTAAATTCATTTGTAAGTACTTGAAAAAAAAAATATATATATATATATATATTAATATCTTTTATTAGGTATTTTTGGCTATTTTTATTTAATTGAGATCTTCAATTCTTTATATATTTTTAGTTGACTTTTTCTATCAAATTTTTGTTACTGAAATTAACCATAATGACCTAATTAGTTACTGAATTTAGGATTGTCTCATATCTAAATTATTATTCTCACTTCTACAAATTCTGACTGAACCTGCTATTCCCAATCAAATTCTTCAACTAGAATTAACCCAAAACAATTTTTTTACAAACTTACACAATTAATTTTTTATAAGGATGATCAGACAGAAAAACCCATTTAAAATTAAATATAAATTGAAAGAGTCAATTAAAAATAATTGGAAAACCATATTAAAAATTATCATTAGAAACCTAAAAATTATTTTAATAATTTCATAATGTGCTAGTTTGATATTTGGGAGAGGTGAAATGCTTGATGCGTAGTTTTATCCTATAAAAAGATTTGACCAATTTATGATGTGTACACTATATGGCGTCCTATAATTAAATATCATTAATTTGTATGTTGTCACCATCTAATAATAAACAAGAAACTAGTTGCTATAAAAAATTTAACAACAAACTTGGCCTCTTCGTATACCAATTAGTGACATGAATTGGTCAATCAATACAAGGGAAAAGCCAATAATTCAAAATCATCACTTCCTTCATTATTTTTCTTGTAAGAAATATTATTAACTAAATAGTTAATAAATATTTTTTTATTGAAACTTACTATAAAATTTATATAATTTTTTTAATTATATCTTTAATTTATTTGTTTTTTAAGAGCCCTGTTAAGGACTAAATAATACCAATTTTTATTAGCCTAATTTTTATGTTTATTAAAAAATTATATTGTCAATTAATCAGAAATTTTAGCAAGAATGACTTTTATTATATAAAGTAATTTTTTAAACGTCAATAAATTTATTAAATATGGTGATTTTTATTAGATAAAAATGAAAAACCCTTTACTTTGTGGATGTATAGAGTATTTTCTTTTCTAATTAAAAATCGCATTAAAAATATTGACAAACATAGTAATAGATAATATTTAAAATAAAATAAAATTATAAATGCATTAAAATTACGATAGAAGGACATTGATAATATTTTTCATTTTTTTTTTTCAATTCTCTCAGCCCATGTTAACATTATTACTTTTCTTAATTATTATACTCTCTTAATTTGTTTTTTAAGTGTCACGTAAGGATAAATAAACATCTATAAAATTTTCTACTTTATCTTTTGATTTCTACTTCACAATAAATATATATATATATATATATATATATATATATATATATATAAACTTATACAATAATATGAAGTTAATATTATCTTAAACTTTAAAAATCTTTCAAAATTTCAATAATAAAAAAGAGATAAAGAAAATATGTTTTATTTACAAATTATCAATATGAATAGTATTAGATTCGATCAAAAAAATGTTCATTACCCAAAAATATTATCCTTCTAAATGTAGCAATTAATCATCTTTAAAAATATGAAGGACACTAAAGAACACCATTTCCAATAATAGGTGTTCAAAAGTTTTTTAGGAGAAATAATTATGGCTTAATTTTTTGTCATTAGAATATTCTGTGTAATACTTGGATTTACTTATACAAACAACTGTTTCTTAAAAACGAAAAATTAATATTTTTCTTAAATCTATAATAAGTGTAAATAGTAAAAATATATAAACTGTAAGTTATTTAAAAAATTAAGTATTTTATTAAAGAAAATTAAATATAAATTGTTCAATAATAATATGACACAATAAAGATGATAAACATTTTTCTAATATAAAACAACTGAGTTAGTATCTTTTATTAGGGTTGTTGTAAATGAATGTCCAATTTGTGCATAAGAATGTAAAAGTTATAGTATATGAAAGAAGGTAGCTAGGAGGAGGAGGTGGAGTATGAAAAATAGGGAAGAGATGAAAGTGAAGAGTAAGAGGAGAATAAATGGAAGAGATGTGTTATTTTGACTGAGTGCATCGTCTACAGTGATGTTGGTTGAATGGCTAACCAAGGCGTGTGGGCGTGAATGAATGAAACTGAGAGTGTGTGTGTAGAAGCAAAAACATCAGAGACTGAGAATGAAAGAAACTGAGAGAGAATGGTGAGAGAGAGAGAGAGAGAGAAAGAGCACGAGTGGCCTTAGGGGCCCAATCATAGGCCACATTACTGCCTCTTGTGTTGTCATTTCTTAATTTTCTTAATCCACTCTGCACCTCCTCAACAAAAAACACAGACAACTTCTCAGTCAGACACTGTCTCTGTCATCACCATCTTGTCTCTCCAACTATCTCATATTCCACGTACTCACAACACATCCATTTCATATAATACTATAAATCAATTCAAACATCCATCCACATATTCATTCATTTTTCATCCATTTTTTTATCACCACCTTTCCACACTTTTCTAAAACCTTCACGCCTCTCAAATTCTCCTGCTAAACACTTTCATCCCTGTTCATTCTGCATGTTTGTGAAACATATTTAGGGTGATTATGGGCAGCATCATTTGCAGATAAAATTTGAGTTTGAAGATGATTTCAGGTTTCTATGACAAATGATGTAAAAAAAACTGAGATGGTGGTAAATTTATAATTATTGAGAAAGATTTTATATCAGTAACTCTTTAATATAGAACAATTAATATGCATATGGATATAATAACAAGAGATGTGTTTTTTTATAAACTTTTATCACATCACTTTAATGTATACTGTGTGATATTAAACTTTTTATATAGATCAACCATCTTAATAAAAAAATAATGACTTTTTACACTAACAATATTTACATCAGTTATAAAATTAATATAAAATATTCAAAATAATTGATATAATCTTTTTAATAATATTATTTTAAAGTATCATTTAATATTTGTCAAAAGCCGAGTTTAAATAAAATCCATACATAGAATTGGCTTCACAAATTTTAAAGTAATATGTGTCTTCATTTTTATTAAGTTCTGTTGGTAAAAAAATAAAAAAAGCATACAATATCTTTTAATCTAACTTATTTAAAATATAGTTGATGCTATATCACTTTATGATACTATTTAGTGGTAATATTTAAGATCTTAAAAAAAATTGTAACTGTATTTAATATTTTTCAAATCGAGATTTACTCTAATTTTACTAACGACAATATGAGAAAGAAAATTTGTCAATAATTTACTTTTAACTTAACAAAACTAAAAAAGGAAAATATTGAAACTAATGAGGTATTTGAAATATCTATTGAACTAATTTTGGGATTTAGAACTGAAATAAAAAAACTATATAAAACATTCTTGTATTTACATGGATGTTGAAACATAAGGAGTTACTTTAAAAATAAATCTAATGAGAAGAGGGAGAATGAAGTGGCTAGCTTGAAAAACGCCATTAAAAATGTTACTATTAACAACGGCTTTACCAAATTTTAATTTCAAATTAGTGTTAATTAAATAATTTCATTTAGAAAAAAATAAGTTCTAAAACTGTCACTATTTTATGCTCAGATTGCACTAAAGTAATTAATTATCCATTTTTTTAGCATATTGTTCAACTTTATTATAATCATATAATTATGGAGACTTAGATAGAATTTAATAAATATAATAGAACAACATATAAAAATATACATATTATTTTAGTTTAATTTTCATACATCATCATTTTAAAATATTTTATATTATCAACCACGAAAAAAACTCATCTCAAATGTTACTTTTAAAAAAATTGTTATACAAGTCAATAAATTAATCATACATAATAATTTGTGATTTTAAAAAATTTATTATACAAGTCATACACTAATCATACATAATAATTTGCGATTGAATGAAAAAGTATTCGTCATTTTTATCAGTATATAATGATGTTTAAACCTAATTATATAAAGTTTATTAAAGTACTAGGTCAATCCTAGTTGGTAAAAAAAGTAATATATTTTAGTTCATTTAAAATATAAAGGTAAAAAGTGGTATATTTTAGTTTCGATAAAATTTTGTTGCCTTACCCTAATGCTATTACTTTTAATGGAACAACTTCTTAAATAGTTTTCTAGCAAATAAAATAAATTTAATATTTATTAAAATAAGATTATTTGTATTAAAAATTGGAATAAAAAAGATTGTAAATCTATCTCTAGATTATGGAATTATTAAATTAAAAAGAAATATGGATATAATAGTTAATTTTGTTTAGGAATTGGTGCACGCATGAAGGGGATCTAACGAAGTTTAAAGGTGCATTGAATTAGGGTGTAGAGCTTTAGTTTTTAATACAAGGTTAACATAAGATATAAAATTGGTTTGACTCAAGAGGAGAGAAATGAATAAATTTCCACTAATAAAAATTAATATATTAACCACTAATATTTATCAATTACAAAACATTAATATATATATATATATACATTAAATTAAATAGTTTGAAGAATTGAGACAGAAGTTTAGGATCAATGTCTCCTATGCTTTTAGGACCTAACTACAAATCTAGACTATTTATTTTTAATGAGACCACTTTCCTAAACTTTTATTTGTTTACATCTAATAATTTCTTTTTAATTTCTGAAAAATATATTGCAATATTTTTTAAATTAATATTCTAAACCTTTAGAATATATAATAAATAAATATTAACATTAAAAAATAAATATCTAATTTTATCTCAAAAAAAAAAAAAATATATATATATATAATCAAATTGTTTAAAATAATAATAAAAATTCTAATTTTCAAACACGAATATTATATACCATATTTAATTAATTTTTACGAATATTTTTATTTCTAAAGTTTTGAAATAGAATTATATATATATATATATATATATCAAATTTATTGTAAATCCCAAATATTTAGTTTAAATGTAAAAATTTGAGTGGTTTGAATAAAAGAAAAATTAGAAAAATATTAAATATACATCCATCATTTTTTTAAAATATCTACGTAATACCTATAAATTGAAATATCTACTTAATACCTATAAATTGTTGAGCAGTATTTAATGCACACTGCTTAATTCAAATATAATGGGTTTAGAATTTATTTTTTATAAAAATTATTTTTTCATATTTAATTTTGTTAAATGTTTTTTTTATATGTTTAGTAATTTACACTAAAAATAAATATAATGTATTTAATTATTTATAAATATTACACTATTGTTTTTAAAAATTTAGATGTCCGTGTATCAATATTTGAAAATTTAGAAGTTACTCAAATTAAAATTAAATGACCGCAATTATAAGTAAAATAAAATGTTGATTAGTGACGTGTTGAAAGAAAATATAGAGTTTATAATGTTTGATTGAGTAATTTTATACGTATAATTGTGAAACTAGTATTTTTTTAATGGAAGTGATAATTGGGTAAAGTCGGTATGAAACTTGATTTGACTTTTAAAATTAAAAGTTATAATATTAGCGGGAAATTTTTGTGAAAATCATAAGTGAGTTGATATGTTTGAAATAAGATATTTAAATAAAGAGAGTAAAATGAAATTAAAATGAAGAGAGAAGAGAGAAGAGAGAAAGAACCCTTGATGGCATTGTAAGGAGATGGTGATGAAGAATTGAGTGAGAGGCGTTTGAATGAAAGATGAAAAGATAAGAAGGTGATGAAGAAGAAGAAGAATAAAGAAAGAGAAAGAGAAAGAGAAAGAGAAAGAGAATATAATATAATTTAAAGAGAGAGTCCCGGAAGTAGCGCTCCGTCTTCTTCTCACTCTCCACGTTACTCATCTCTCTTATATAAGATGTGGACAAGTTGAAAGGAACCCTAATATTACAAAATTCAACTCTCATAATGCACCAAACCTCTCTTTCTCTCTTTCTCTCTTTCTCTCTTTCTCAACAAACAAACAAACATTAAATAAATCTAAACGGCTACATTAAAATAATCCCACAACAAAAACCATCCTTTTCCATCTTCAGTCAACGATTCCTCCACCAACTCACTTCCTAGTTCTAATCTCCAACTTTCCTCAAACCAATATAAAAAAAAACTATAAGTTAATTATGTAAATAGTTTTAAGCTTTTGGTTTCCGTTAAAATTTAAGGTGAATTAAAATTTTATATTAAATAAAAATAAAAAATTAAATAATATATAAATAAAAAAAAACATAAATATTTAATCTTTAAAATTTTGAATAAGAAATGAAGTTGTATTTTTTTATATAATTATTGTTTATTTTTATTGATGAAAATCTTTCAGTATTATCCTTCTTTTGGATATCTAACCAATAAAATGTAAGATATAAGTTCTCATATCATATTAATTCTCCACCTAAAACCAATTATTAGTAAGTAAAGTTGCCTAACGGATATATAAGTCACATATCTTTTCTAACATCCTTTCTTCACATATACATGTCGAATCAGATAAAATGTAAGATATAAGTTTTGATACTATGTTAGTTTTCCATCTAAAATTAATTAGTAGTAAGCAAAGTTGTCTAATAAATATGATAAAATGTAAGATAAAAATAAAGTTGTATAACCAATATGATAAAATGTAAGATATAAACTTTTGATATCATGTTAGTTTACCTAACGAATATGTAAGTCGTATTTTATAAATTGAGATAAGCGATGTAGGTCTTCAACATCCCTTCTCTATAATTATTTATGGAAACAATTTGAATTTTATTTTAGTAAATATTATAAATTAAAGTAAATGATATAGGAGTTTTTTAATCTTTAGATTTTTTTTTTAAATAATATAAATAATTATTTATAATTAGATGATGGTATACAATTATTTAAGAATGTGACATGGGCATTACACTCTTTTGCAAGCCCTCCACTTCCAATGTCTCACCAATTGTTCATTTCAAATCATCAATTGGTTGTTTAGATGTATCGTCTTTTCCCTTTCGAATTTGGGTTTATTTTACAGTCATATACTCATCACCTACCTCAAAAAGACAGATTTTCGAAGACTAGATTTTAGTTGTCGTATAACTTAGATTGTTGCATTGTAGGGATGTTAATGACACTTAGTGATCAAATTAGTTAGTAAAACTTCATTATAGTGTACTTCATAGTAAATGGTTACAAGCTTTATTTTAAATAGGGTTTGTGTAAAAACTTCAAGTAAAATTAGAATTCAACAATTTACCTTTAATTAAATGTTAATGATTAAAACTATACCGAAATATATAAATATATGTAATAAATTATAAAAATATTAAAATCTTAACAATCATTTTCTAACTATTCATAAAATGTTTTAGATAAATAGTTTATTTATTTATTTTAACATTAGAAAAGTATTTTTTATTTATTACTGTGATTGATATGTAAAGAATTCGCTTTAGATAAATAGTTCTCTTATACAAGCAAATTGTTGTTATGTATTGACATATATTTGTAAACATATCTTAACAAAAAAATGGTAATTTAAATGGAATGACGAAAAATTATTACGACTTGTTAAACAAATCTTCAGATTAATAGTTATAATTGAATTACACTTCATTATTTTTCTTTAACTATTATCTTTAGTGATAATAGTGATAATAAATAATACATAATTGTATATTTAATTTTTATTAGAAAGTAATATAAATTTAATTTAATTTTATATAATTAATTTAAAAAAAATATAATTTATATCTTATTTATATATTATAATTTAATAATATTTTTAATTGAATCGATATAAATCTTAATAATAATTTTTATTTATAATTTGTAATAAAAATATATGATATGTAATTATATAATTGTAATTAAAAATTATAATTATTAAAAAATAAAATTAAAAAAATTATATATTATATTAAATTAGATGAAAAGATGATATATATAAAAAAGGAACATTTATAATTATAATATTTTACGTAATTTTGATTTTATAATAATATTTTTACAAATTAAATATTTTAATAAAAATAAATATAATATTTTATTCTAATAATAATAAATTGTTTTACAAGTATTATATTTATATTTTGAAAAATAAATAAAATAAAAATAAAAAACGTTAGAATCAGAGTTTATTTTTTAAATTTCATTTATTATTAAAATTAGAATTGATTACATCCATGTTTTGTTAGAGTTTATATATATATATATATATATATATATATAAATAACTGTATAAATATAAGAACCAGTAGTTTCATTAACTAAATACAAAAACTAGTATTACATCAACTAATTTTTCAAATGGTATAAATTACAACGGGAAAACTAGATGGAAAACTTGATAATAAGTAGACAATTTATATATATATATATATATATATATATATATATATATATATAAGAACTAGCAAATTTAACACATAAACAAAACAATGAAAATATCAATACATCTCATTAAGTTACTCAATTTTCTTTACCTCCACACCAAATATGAGGATTCTCTTAAAATTCAACCTCGCCTTTAGAGTAATTCAGTCTTTTGTTATTGTGAATATGAGTATATATCATGGGGGTATAAAACCCAAAATCCTTAAAAGGTATAACTTCGAGGGATAAGTTGAGGGGTAGGGGGTGTAGGTGGTTATGACCAATTACGGGTTATATGGTGAGGAGGAAGAATCCATCACACATTTATTGTTGGAGTGCAAGATAGCTAATGTGGTATGAAACAAATGTTATAAGTGGTTTGACATAAGTACTTGTAAAATTAAAATTCTCAAGGAACATTTCTTATAACACTACATTCACTTCCAACACAAGAAGGTTAACGTATATTGGAAAGTAGTGTGGAGTTTGTGGAAACATAGGAATGACGTGTTGTTTCGCAATAAGAAGGTAGATGTAAAAGAATTTTTTTTTCTAACTCAACTTAATTCTTTGTTGTGGGTCAAGTCTAAGGTTTCAATGGTTGTTGGATCTTTTATAGAATGATGTATGGATTCCTGGTCTTGTTCCTTATGTGTTAGATAATCTACTTGATGAATATATGATAACTATTCAGTAGGGAGAGAGATAATTATCTAATTAATTATTTAACTTTCTGCACATTTTTACTCAATTATATCTTGTAATTGTTTTTGGTACTTCTAATAACAATTTTTATTAATATATTTGTCATTGACGATTAAAAAAAATTAAAACTCAAAATCCTTATAAATTCTATTTTCAATTCATATTTAGGTTTTAATTGGAATAAAAAGCAAGATTTCTAGAACCTTCACCTTTTAATTCTAAAATAGAACATCATTTTTGTGATAGATTACATTACTTTTTCCCCCACACAATTTTCTAGAGGTATTTTATTTGAGATATCAATTTGTGTTGCTGCATATGGTTTTTTATATTAACACTACATGTTCTAATCCCAAACTAAATATAACATTTTTTTAAACCACACAAGCTACTTTATATTCTAAGAATAAGGGCTCAACTATTTCCCTCTTCAAGCCATAGAGTACACAATTAACATTTCCCATATTTCCCATATGAATACCATTGTATTACAACTTATCTTTAGTTGATATCCCTTCAATTATTGTCCTCCGTATCAAATATATTATTTTAGGAATTACTTTTACTTTGATAGTTTTGTGTAGAAATTATCATCCTTACCTATTAAATTGTCATGCACATAAAAATATAAGTTACACTAATAAAAATTCAAAATTATCTTTCTTTCAAATTAATTTCCCATCATCATTCTCTTTTAATGATTTAAAATTGATAGCATTCAAAATTATTTGTAAGTGGACTCTTTCTATTTAAACCAATTCCTCCTCTAACTCATATTTCACTCACACCCTTCATCTACTTATATCTACTTAATCCTATTTGACGATTTAATTAATATACATCCTACAAAACTTTACTTTAAGAAGGTTCTTCTCCTATTTATCTACCATGCTAAAATTGTATTTCTTTTTTTTTTACTTTTCCTCACTTTCCATTCCATTGCTTTTTGAAACTATTCCCCACCTTTTTCAAATCTAACCACAAAATAAAAAAATGAAAATAAAAAGTTGTACAAAATAAATTTTCTACAAATTTTCTTATAAATTTTATAAGATCTATAAAAAAATTTATAGGAAAAATTTCATGAAATATCAATATTTCTAGTAGTGACTTAGATAGTATAAATTCTTTAATAAACTTTGATTAGTGATTTTTTTTTTATTAACAAAGCATATATATTAATAGAAAATATTAACGATGAATCTAATAAATTTTTAATCTATCAAATCCACTTATCACAAAACTTGAGCCTCTATGCTATATAAAAAATAAATTTCCACACATAAAAGGGAAACCTTTTATAATTCATCTTCAAAATTACAAATTATTATTTCCTCCTTTTTCATCTCATCTACACCTCATTAACTACTAATACCTTATCTAACAAATTTTTACTCCTAAAACATTCTTTTAGGATTTGTCAATCATCTTGGACATATATAGGTAGATTAAGTTTGAGAAATCCATTTAAATAATTTGTATTATTTAATTATTTTTCATTAAAACTATGTTTTTACTATTAGAAAAAGACTTTTTAACGTCGGTTAAATTGAACATTTAACGTCGAAAAATGAGACGACGTTGAATCAGGCGACGTTAAATTTAACGTCGGTTATTTTAATAACCGACGTTATATAATAAACTTTTAACGTCGGTTAAGTAACTGACGTTAAAATTTTATTATTTTATTATATTAGCGTTTCTTCTTCAGAGTAGAACGCTTAACCTCCACAGGTCCAGTTTCTCACATGTAGACTTGGTCCAAACAATAAACTTCCCAAGGGACAGTGGGGGTTTCATCGCCCTCTAGTGTTTGAACGGAGACGAGAGGCCTTGCTGCTGCTGCTGCACTTGGGAACCCATTCTCAAAAAATTAGCTACTAAGAAGGCAGAACCAAACACAAATGAAATGAACAACAAAATGNACAAAATGTTCCAGTTTTACTTTGAAAAATCATGGCTCATACAAAAAGAAAAACAGAGGCAAAAACGATAAAATGAACAACAAAAATGAAAACAGAGGTAAAAAAGAAAAAATGAACAACGAAAATAAAAGTTACCTCCGATTAGAGAGACAGAGTGAAATAGAGGGAGAGAGAGAGCGAAAGAGGGAAAAATGGCAGCAGAAAAATAGAGGAAGCGCGCAACAAAATAGGGTTGAGGGGTTTGAAATAATAACCATCAACGTCGGTTACTAAATAAACCGACGTTGAATTAATTATTTGATGACTATCACGTTGGTTAAATAAATAACCGACGTTGAATTAATTATTTAATGACTATCACGTCGGTTAAATAAATAACCGACGTTGTTTTATAATTATATTTACAACTTTGCCACCGCGTGTAAAACAACGTTGGTTATATTTATAACCGACGTTATTTGATGACGTTGAATCCCATTATTGTAGTAGTGTTTGTTTGAAGTGATTTATATTTGAAAAGTTAAAACAAAGTTTGCAGTCAAAGTTGATATAAAATTCCCATCTGAATATTGTTTTTACCTACTCAAGTCTTAAGATACACTTATTGCAACACAATGATAGATTGTGTGGAAGGAAAACTAAGACAGCTTGGCAGTTTGTATGGTTTGCTGTTGTTTAATCTCTTTGGCTGCATAGGGGATGCTATTTTTTTAGAAATGATGTACCTAACTGTCAATATTTTTTATTTCATAACATTAAAGCCTTAATAATAGATAAATACGAAAGTGAAAGTTTTTCAGTTCTCTTTTTTAGTGGTCCACAAATCCTTTTACATGCTTGAAGAATTTTTAGAGTTGGCAAGTTTTTATATATTGTATGAAGCTTTATAACGACTTCAAAAAAATATATCGACATGTACAAAGATAGAGTATTATGAATGAAAAATATATGATTAAAAAAATATCAAATTAACTGTTAGAGGTAGATAAAATACGATAATATTTTGTTATAAATATGTCATATTGACTAAATATAATATCAAATTAATATATATATATATATATATATATATATATATATATAAAAAGTGAATACAACTTTTATTTTATTGAGTTGATTTTACGATGATGAGTTAGATTTAAAATTCACTTCTGTTATGGTATCAAAGCTTATTCTAACAAGTTTATTAGATCTATTAGACCACCCATTATCGAATTGTTGTTAGATCACTCATATGTTTGTTTATGTTCGAGTTGGGACATCTCGACCTGAAAAGAATATGTTAGAGATCTCATATTGACTAAAGATAAGATCAAATTAAGTTATATAAAATGAGTGCAAACCTCTCCTTATTAAACCGGTTTTATAATATTAGACGGTTGTTGGACCACCCATATGTTGGTTCACGTTTAAGTTGAGATGTCTCTATGAGGAGAGTGTATTAGAGATTTTATATAGACTAAAATATGACCAAATTAATATATTATTATTGTTGTAGCACCAGTATCATGATATATATATATATATAAAATGGATGTAAATATCATTTTTATTGAATATTAGGAGAATCATTTATTTTGAGCTAATATTATAATTTTTTCTTACAAAATTCCATTTGAAACTTTCAAACACAAATTTAAGAAGAGTATAGATGAAAATCTCTTAAGCTTAAAGAACTAGTGGCCAATTCAGACTGTTACGGAACTTGATTGAGTAGGATAATTAGGTAAAGGGTGACGAATGGAATAACCTATTACTTTGGTGCCTTGTATGACTAAGAAATAACTCTATATAATATTTCTAAGTTGTAACAGATGACTCAAACTATTTTAATTAGTTCAGCAAAGCTGGCAAAACTTTAATATCTGTGGGCCACTAATTAAGGTCATCTAAATATTTTATACACAATAATAATGAAAGGAAAAGAACTTACCATCTTGCATGCATTTATAGGTATGATGTGATAGCCATTTCATTACTTCTGGTATTTCTTTTTTATATTTTCATTGATGTTTAGAGACTTTATATTAATAATATCCGGTTCACAAACTTTATTCTTCTGTTTAGTAAGAATTCCACTATATAAACCAGTTCTTGAAGCATGCCACAGCTTTTCTTAGGCTTCTTCACCAATGAAGTTGCCTAAAGATAGAGATACGTAAATTTATAGCAGAATATTACAACCTCTGCCATATGCAAAGAAGATCAATGAAAAAGGTTCATATATAAGTGTTCAAAAAGCTGATATAACTGAACTCTACTTTCTTTTGATTTTCTCTCTTAATTGTTGAACCATGAAGCTTATATACATATATATTTCTTAAGCATCAATCTTTTTTTGTTCTGAGTACTTCACAAATGTTACTTTATAAGGGTTCAGTTATTGACCCTAAGGTAAAGCTGGATCAAAATGTCAAGAGTCAAGGGTTCTAAAACTCTATCAGAAAACAAAACAAAACAAAACCAACGTTTGGTTCACGCTTATAGCTAGAATATAAAAAACCGTGTGTGTGTGTGTGTTGACATGTGTGTTTTGAATTTTGTGAATGACATATAGTCCTCGAGAAAGACATAATCACCCCTTTAGAAGGAAAAAGAAATGAATGAGTGTGTCCATTTTGAAAAAATCTGTTGAAACATCATGATACTGGTGCTGCAACAAGAGCAATATAAACTATGGTTAGTTATCTTAATCAACTCTTTTAAACTAAACTAAACAAATGGAATCCACTACTGTTCATGGTGATTAAAGAATTGTTAGTAAAGTTAATCCATAGAGTGTGGACCACTTCCAAAAAATGAAGTTTGAATTCCATGTGAAGGGCACCTATTGCATCGAAGGAAGCACGATGGTGCATGTTCTCACTCTTTTAGAAGGCGCTTTTCACTCAAAGTGGGTTGAGATTGTTGCACACACATCCCTTGTCTTCCATGGAAAGCCAATCCAAAGCTTTCAAACTTATGTTAATTAATTCAAACCCCATTAGCACCCCATTATTTTAAGGGCTAAACAACCGACCAAACTGAACCCTTCATGTGACAGATTATGATAGATTTGGAACCTTTCTTGTCATCATGCACCTGCTTAATTCCTACTTTAATTAACCTCTTTCCAAATGAACTTCTGCAAACCATTGGTCCCATAATGTCAACGATTTTCCTTCTGTTTCATTGGTGCCTCCATCCTCCTAGTGCCATTCTTATATTGTTCCCATTATATACTTTGAATCATTATTTTTTATCTTCGCTAATTAACTATGGACTGCTTTCAATTTTAATACATTCAATTCTTCTGGACTAAGGCCACATTTATTGTCGGGTCAACATTATTAATGAACCTTGTGATCTCTATAACCTTACCCTCATTCCAGATTTAAATCAGAACAGACAAAACTTAAATGGTGTTTTTAGTCTTGTTCTTCGGATAAAGTTAGAATTTTACTTTGGTAATTTGCATAATAAAAATTACCCACGTAGGTAATTAAGAATCTAAATCTCTGATGGAAAGTATTGTAACAAATACATAAAACTATATCTAAGTTTTGTGTTTAGAAAATTTCTATGGTATTCTTGAAAATTTAAAGATTTTGATGATGTTATGAGAAACTCTTCCTCTCTTCCTCCCTTTCTACCAAAACTTTTAGATGTGTCACGATATCATATAAACTCTCTTTAAAATAACGTGGTTCTTGAATAAATTTAAGGTTAATTTTAATGTTACTTCTGCTACTAATGTATCATGTAGAAATATATTTCAGATTTAATTAAAATTATTCAAGATGGAATAATTAATAGTTTAATTTTGATATTTTAATAATGTAAAAAAATTATCTTTCGTACTAATTAAAAAGTGATACAAGTTAGAATATTAAATAAGCTCGACAAAAGTTAATATTTATAACTAAATATGCAAAAAATATTATAAAAAGTGATAATATTAAAAAAAATATGTTAAACATATAATTTAGTGTCTGTGAGTATCATGAATTCTTAAAAATATATTTATATATAAATCAAATTAAGAATATGTAAGGAGTTAATGATGATAGAAATCAAATTAACAATTCTAACATGTATGTATGAGAAGTAAATTATATGGATAACCAAAAATATTTAAACTATTAGTATTCCAATTAAATTAAAAAGTAATGAACCATCTAGGTGTAAGTTTTATTGTGACAGGTACGCAGAAAATTTACCAAATGAAAAGATATATTATCCTATTGTGAAACCATAATTCATTGGACAAAACCAAAAGAAAAACAAAAAACAAAAAACTCTGTACTATGTTTGATGTATCGTAGTTTATAAAAAGGAGTGGTAGTAAAAAATATATTATTCATTTGGAGACAAATTTTATATTTAAATCGTATTGTTATATATTTATATAAAAAGAAAATGATTAATATAGGGTTATTGGGCTAGGAGAAAAAAAGGTACTAGGAAGCTTAAAGAATATAGTTCCGACATATTTGGAAGTGCATGCAATTATAGTTTAGAAACTTCTGTGGGAAATTTTAAAAGTTTAGAAACTTCTGAGGGAGATTTTAAAAGTTTAAAAGAGGTATTATAATAAAAGAATGTTGCTAGGACACATTGGTGTTTGATATGTATGAGAAAAGGAATTGTCTTTAAAGAAATATATAAACTTGAAAGAATGATTAGTTTGAAACATGACTAGGCAAGATTGATTGTTTAATATATTATTATTATTATTATTCTTGTTTAAGTTATCAATAAAAAGTGTTTAATTTTTATTCAATAATAAACAGTTTTGGGCATTAAAATTTGGATTTGGGAGGAATGATTGTTGGTAGAACCTAAACAAGTGAATAGATTAATGTCTAAGATTGTAGTGAAAGTGTCACAATAATATTATCGTATCTGCTTTTCGTAATTACTTAATAAACATGTTGATTAAGCCACTTGAGATATAAAACCCATGTTATCAGAGTATGTTTTATTTCCTTTTATTCTTTAATTCTTTAATTATTTAACTCTTTAACTCTTTAACTCTTTAACTCTTTAATTTAATTAATAACTTATAAATTTGGAGAAAGATATAGTCCTTTTAGATATCATTCTTCTCTTTCTCTGTCCAATCAAACCAAACTTATTATAACTAAAATTAAGGGTTCAATTAATGTACTTTAGGGTTATTATCTTTAGGGTTTTGTCCAATTTAATATTTTCTAGTTTCATCACTTTTTTTTTTTTGTCTTATAGAGAAAGTACATTATCATGTTAAAGAATAAATGTGATTATAATTTTTTAGTATTCATTAATTTGAACTTTTGACATATCGAACAATTTATATAATAAACTTATAATTATAATCTTTTGGGGAAAATTTAATCAAAAGAAATTCCAAATTAAACGAAAGTCAAAACTACTAAATAGGCATATAATCATTCAAACGGAAAGTGCTGTGTATTTATCTAAAAAGTGATTTAAAATTGAAATTTTTAGTATTTTTTTTTTTTCGTGGACTATGAAGAAAAACGTTACAATTTATTAAAATGCTTAATGTTGAACAAAGAAAGTTTGAATTTTAATTAAATTGAGGAGCAACTAGCATCGTTGGTTAAAACTCTTTGATTTAGAAAGCCTTTTCCAAATGGGCCATCCATGGCCCGTTCTGCTCTTCTCAGATTATGGAAGTTTAGGCCCAATAAAATTAGAGTTGTAGTAGTTGTAGGCCCATTAAAATTAGATATAGACCCAATAAAATTAAAGTAGTAGTAGTTGTAGTTAACTAGCTGGCTAAATTGACTCCTTTGTAATTTTATTTTTCCGAAAACAAATAAAGATAATTAAACAAAATAACAATGTATTTCCAAAAATATTTCAAATAATATCATTCAAAAGAGAAAACTATGAGTCCAGATAATAATGTCACACAAACAAATCAATGTATTATAAAAATTAAACTAGTCTTAATTAATAATATATAATATTATTTAATATTTAAAACTAAATATTACTATTATCTTTTACAATTCTTTATATTTCAATTATTTTTCTTATATATTATCACTAACCTTTTTTTCTTCTTTCTTTTTTTATGTCTCTCTTTATTATAAATATACTTGGAAAAAAAATTATAAATATTTTTAGAAAAAAAAAATGAAATAAATTAATTTTTTATAAAGTAAAATATACTTATTCATAAATTAATTTATAAAATTCTCTTATTTAACTTCTTTAAAATTATATATTTTAAATTATGCATTTATAAAATAAATTTCGTCTTATTTTTTTCATCTAATATAAAATGAAACATTATTAAAGATAAAATTTTCTCTTTATTTCATTTTTTTCAACTTGTAATTATTTTATTGAAATAAAGGGTACTTGAAATGAATTTTTTTTAACGCCATATTTGTTCTAAAATATAAAATAAGAAATTATAGTTATTAATTTAGAAATTAATTATAAAAAAATTAATTAATTAATATGCATGTGTAGATAGATAAAAATTGTTCATGGACTGGTTATATTTCAGTAGAGAGCAGAAATCAAACAAATCAAATTAATTCGATTATAACAATTTTTTACATCAAATTCAAGTCAAACAACCAACATGACCAAAAATAAATTAAATTAAGGTTTATCGACTTCAATGTAAAATAAAATTAAAAATTAAATAAAGAACGTATAATTGTTATTTTCTCAAACAATTCAAAATCAAATCTAAAACCAAAATTTAAAACCATTTAAAATCTAATTTTAGAACTTATATCAAATATAAAACAGAAAAAAAATACTAATAATAAAGGGGGAAATAACAATAATGGATAAAAAATAATAATAAAATAAAATAATACTAATAATATTTAATTAGATGTCACAAAAATATTAATCAAATCCATAAATAAATGATGATACATAATTACCTAATATTTTTTCTTTCACTAGTTTTTGTTCTATCAGCCAAAAGGATAACCTAAATACACAAAAGAGAACACTACCATAACTCAATCTTTTTTTATATCATCAAATCATAATAGTGGAATATAATTTTTTAAATAAAGTTTTGGATTAAAATTTTGTAAATAGAAAGAAAAATATTAGTGAAAGAATTTTTTTTAAGGAGGTTAATTATTGTTATATATTTCATATTTGTAATAATATAATAAAAAAAAATCATCAATTAATATCCACTTGGTCACAAAATATCTCAAGAAAAAGTGTAGAGAAGAAAAGATGGTATAAAATCAGAGAGACAGGTGTACATTCCTTTGTGTGCCTTATGTCACCTATCATTTTCTTACCTCAAAAAGCATAATCTATCTCCTCAGAATGTGTGAAAACTCATCTCTTATACCTTTTCCTTTCAAATTTAGATTTTTTTTTCTTCCAAGGATTTGAAAAACAATAAATGATTTTATTAGTCAAATAATTTTATTAATATGCTCTTACATTATAAGATAATAACAAATATTTGGAGTCAAAACTAGATTAAAAAACAAAAATGTCAATAAATATGCTTTTTTAATATTAAAAGGTCTATCATTTTGAAATGGATGCATAAAATAATGAATTATCTTCCAAACTATTTAATCAACTTGATAAGAAAGAAGCTTGTGTGGTACAAATCTCTCTTTTTCTTGCTATTTGACACTCCTATGGCTATTCATAAGTGAATTAAACAAACAAAATACAAGTAATATTAACAAAATTATACACCATAGCATAACACTATGCATCTAATGTACATATTTTCTATTTTTTATTTTATCATATGAAATAAGAAAGGTCAAAAAGAAAGGAAAACTATGTCATGTTAATTACATTACTTTGGGACATGTTTGTGTACTGTGAGAAGAGAAAGGAAAAGCAGAAAATAATAGTGAAACATAAAGTACAAACACAAACACAAACACATTTGAAGCTCTAATTTGCAACTCCAGTTTGCATCATGGATCGAAATTCTTGAAAATCTACAAGGCCATCTCCATTCTTATCAACCCCTTTAATCATACGTTTGCACTCTCTAAGGCTACAGTTTTCACACCCTAGATTCATGAGAACTCTCTGCAGTTCCTTCGCTGAAATGAGGCCATTCCTGTCAGTGTCAAAGACAAGAAAAGCATCCATGAGGTAATCATCATCATCATGCCTCATGCCACTTTCTTGCTCTTTCTCTTCTTCTTCCATGCCATTCATCACAACCATGAACTCATCCAAGTCCACAAACCCATCTCCATTGAAGTCCAACACTCTCACCATGCCTTCAGCTTCCTTGGCAGCAGTGCACCTGTTGTATCCAAGGCATGCCAGAACTTCACTCAGCTCAGTGGTTGAGATCTTCCCATCCCCATTAGAGTCAATCAGCTTGAAAACTTGATGAAACTGAGAGGAGAGCTCCATGTGAAGGAAAGAAGAGGTTGACAAGTCAGAACCTGAATAGAATTTTCTCTTGGGTCGTTTTCCTTTATAGCATGCACTCATCAGGCCTTTTATGATGCTTGGTTGGTTTAGGAAGGATTTGGTGTTCCTATGAAGAAAGGCGAAGCAAGTAGTGAAGGGTTGCAACATAGTTAATTGAGGATAAGAACTGTGATGGTAGTAGAGGTGACTAAAGGAAATTTGTTGAGCATGTGTATGTGTATGTGAATGTGTAGTATAGTGTAACTTTATTTATGACATGCTCTTTTTGTCACCTATTGTAATAATTCTCCAAGTTTTATTCCAAGGTCTCTCAACTCTGGTTGAACCCTTTCTGAGACAAAACATGGGGTCTTCATATTCTCTTCTCTTTGTTCTTTGTTGCTGGTTTTGAAAATCTGGTTGATTAAATCAGATACAGAATTGGATAAGGATGGATTTAGAGGGAGTGATGATAGCTTTAGGGTTTGATTAAGGTCTTAATTGGTGGCTGGTGTAGAAAAGTCATAAAATATCATCACCATACTGTGTGCTACCAACTTTCGCTTTCACAGGCCTACAATAATTTTGTCATCTATCTGTTGTGGTCTCCGCAGGACTGCATCCATGAAATTGACGTACCAATTCTCATTGGTGAATGTGTATTTGGATTATCCCTACAACAACACAATCCTCTTTTCTCAGGAACTTCTGCTCCGTTAAGGATTAATAAATGATGATTTTGATTCTCCAAAGTGACAAGTCTTATTCACATTAGTTTCTAAAATTAAAATATATTAAATAATTAATTATATATTTAATTATGACTTTAGTTACAAAATTTATGAGAATTTTAGCTTTGCTTTGAAATTAAAAAAAAATATATATATCTCCAATCGAGAAAAAAAATATTTTTTAATCTATAAACACTAAATTTGAGAGAATAAAAAAAATTCAAATCCTAAACCTTAAATTATAAATTCCAAATTTTAAATAATTCATTTTAAACTCTCAAATTTAATATTTAGATACTAAAATCATTTTTTTTCTTCTTCAATTTTGAGAAACTAGAAAAGAATATTTTAAATTTAAGAGATTAAAATCAAAATTATTTTGAAGTTCAAGAACTAAAATAATTAGATTTTAATTATATATTATTACTTTAATATTTAAATATATACTAATATTATCAATTTGTTCATATTTTTTTAATTTTGAATTAATTTAATAGTTGATTTATATTTGAGTGATTATTTAGAATTATATGATGATGCATTAAAAAATTAGAAGAAAAAAAAACTTATTATTCTGTATTCAGACAGCAAAATGATTGCTTAGTGTTGATCCCTATAAAGGTCATTTTCATAAACCTTGTAATGAGATTGAGTAGCATAAAAAGTTAATATTTGCATTTGCTTCCCGTATTAGTATGGCCAGACGAATTGCCGGTACTCTGGTAGAAACATCACTGCACAGTATTCGACATGGTTTTTCATCATCTCAGGTAAATCATATCTATAATTTATTATCATTTCTGTTTTATTATTTTGTATGCATAGTTTTCATTTTATATAAACTGCTTTTATAATGACATCCAATTCTACAATCAGTTGAACCTAAGCCACAAGTAAAATCAGTTTATTCTCCCACCTGGTTTTTGACAACACTGAATACAAGTTATAGGGGCCACTCCATAAAATTCAAAAGCTAGAAAGCTTTTCTGAAGGAAACATGTATCTTTCCAGTAGGAAACTTGGACCACCCAATAAGCCTATACAATAGTACAAACTAAAGTTATAATTTATAAAAACTATATCTCTTTTTTCACACACGAAGCATAAGATTTATCTTAATCACCTTCAGCAAAATAAATTATTTTTCTAAATAAAACAAATTCACATGAAAGATAACTATTAATTAGGACTAATGCGTCATAACCAGAAAATTTATCACCACATAACAAGAACCATCCCGACAGACTAATCTTTACAGGATACAGTGCTGCAAAACTAATTCTTTTAAAAAAAAATGAATAAAACGTAAAAAATACAACATTGAGCCTCATGTTAATACATATCAATTCTGACTGGAAAAGCTAGCTTCTAAAATACAAAAGTTAGGAAGGAGTGGCTAAGAGAAATACTACCAACTTTTCATACACTGTCATAGTATATATATTATTGACATGTAATCCACGGCAAAGGAGAGCAGAGAAATTATGAACAAAAAGATTTAAACAAAAAAAATCCTACATCTCAAAATGCAGGGTGAATCTTTACCAATATGATCAACATGACTGTAGCAAAACAGGACCAAGTGATAAAGTAAGCATATCACTTAGAGCAACCTGAACGTCCTTGGACCCATGTTCACAACTTACCAAGCTAGAAATAAGAGGGAAGAAATGAAACAGGTTCTTCTCAAAGGAAATATCTCCCAAACTACAAATAGCGTGCAGAGTAGACACAATGAGAGGTGAACGAGCAGCCAATTCTCTCCTCTTCCCAGAGCCTAAGGGAATAAACCAATGTGGCTCTCGACCATGAGAAGATTCAGATTTTTGTGCAAAACCTGCAACTTCAATATAAAACTCCAAAACCTCCTGACAAAGCCGAACGAGATGAGATTCAACCTCATCCGCCTCATAACTACGAGGCTTGTCAAGGACTAGGTTTTGTAAAAATGTAAGGCAGATCTGGTATGATTCATTCTCAAGTCGTAAGAGTGGAGGGTCTTGCATTTGGCTCATAGAACCAAACTCTTGAAGCTTTGAACGTAATATGGTATTGTTGTTAATCTGATGCGCGTGTAAAGCTATATCGTGCAAAGCATCAAAGAGGACTAGCATGGCTTTTGCTGAAAGGTGAGAACGATACATGTTATAAATCTCCGTCACCGCCTGCCAATTTCAAAAAGAGAGTCAACATCATTTTTCAACATTACACGCATATATGTTGACTGGAACGCATAAAACTGAACATTAATGCAACAATACACACTGGAACGAGGTACTGAATAGGAAGGACACATGCTCCCACCAGGTGCATAAAATAGTAAGAATTTAATGTAACTTAACTTCAAATAATAAATCATCTTGATCAAGCAGTCCCAGACTTTCGAAATAATCACAGCTACAGCACTTAGGTTCCCTAATAATTTCTTTCTACAAGGCATTCTAACATATTTTGGAGAAATAAAATATAAAATTACCTGAATCAATAAAAGCTGAACAGCAGCTCGGCACTTTGCATCAGTTAAATGAGCATAAAGACGACGAGTCCTCGAGTTTACTAAATTATCTGGGAAGCCAGACTCAGCAAAATCTCTATCATCTTCAGCAGTAGAAGCATGTTCATGATTTCCAGTGAAGTCATCGCTTTCCAGAAACACGAAGTTAGGAAGTGTTGCATTTGCTGCTTCTTTTAATGAGAAAACCACTTCTAACCACTTTTCATCAGAAAATAGGTCCCCCGCATTACTCATCAAACGAACAAAAGCAGCAATACCAATGCCTGCAAGGCTTTGATGAGGGCGGTTTATAAAGTTAACCAGGAGCTTCAGCACCTTTCTTAAAAGTGGATTGACAGTGTCGTAAAAGTTAACAAAAAGATCTACAACCAATTGGAGGGCCAATGTGCATGTCTCGAAAAGCCAAGCATCATCATCAATCTCACCATCATCAGCCTCTACTTCATTGACTGGTGAACTACTCCCTGAAGGATCAATAGCATGTCGAACATAATCGAATATTGGAAATAGGATAGACTCAAATACTCTTTCCCATAAAGGTAGTGAAAAGAGATGGCCATGGTTACGTAAGGTTTCAAACAGGACTTCCAAGGCACTCTTCCTAATCTCAGGTCTTGGGTCAAAGCTAAGCTCGGATAAACCTGCAGAAAATAGACAACAAATAAGTATATCCGTAATATGCTAAGCTTCTTAAGACATGAAGCAAGATGATTTTCATTACTTTTTCCCTAATTCATGTCTAGATAAACTCAATATAATGCCTTCACCTGACAATAAAGGAAACCAGAAATAGAGATGATCATCCTTGTCAGCAGCCTCTCCATTATCCTTTTTCCCCTCCTTTACTGTTTGAGGTGAAGATGAGGAAACCCTTCCAGAAACTTCCTTATCCTTAATGCTTGATGATGAGCCAAGGTCTCCTGCTGCAAGTTTTGTTGCACAGAACCGAAGAAAAGCAATGGCATTTAGGCTGATCTCTTTATTGAATCTACTATTGGTAAACGCAATTAGACAATTTACACAGTCTGTGAAGGTTGTGGTTTCAGTCTCCGTGATGTATGGGAAGTAATCTCGTATAATTTTCTCAATAATTTCAAAAGCCAAGAGTACAATGTTTTTGTGGTCATCGTAAGCTGCTGTCGTGAATACCTGAAATCAGGTCTATGAGCAATAAGTACAGGAGATAAAAAATTCAACAATCATTTGTGTTAATTGAAGCTCTCTATAAGACAATAAGAGTTTATCAGCTCTACCATGAACATGCTCTTCCATCCTGATTTGACATTGTTGACACGAGATAGAACCATTTGAGAGACACATCTGATAATTAATTCTCTAATTTCAACAGCACTACTCTTTCGCATAACAATGACAAAAGGCTTCATAAATTCATTCTGAAAATTATAATTAGCCAGCTCTTCCCGGTCCAGAAATTTCATTGACAACTGACGCAAGGAATCCATTGCAAAAATTGCAATTGAAAGGTTTGCAGAACAGCCAATAGTTACAAAGAAATCAGAGAGAACATGCCAGATGCTTGACCACACAAGCCTGATGCGGTTCATATTATAGTGCCTGTTATATAATAATCATGTCAAACAATAGAAAAAGCAGTATATAAATATCAATCAATCATGCAAAACATAAATCATATGCTTGATGCTCTGCCCAAACATTGTTTTTCAAATGAATTACACTTTCCCACCTTGATCTTTGGGCACACTTGTAATGTCCTTCTCTTCAATAAAATTAAGCACTTTATCCCTCGTCTTACCATCTGAACCGAAACTGAGTGTTAAAAGACACAGGTGTCCTCTTCACATGCAACCTCAAGATATTTTATCAGAGTTGAACAGAAACTATAATTCAATTCAACAATTTGCTCAGACTACAAAGAAGTGAGCAGGAGAGTTGGGGATTTAGAAGGGGCAATCAACCAAAAAAGAAAAACAGGTTGCCAACATTTTTACTTTATAAACAACAAAACAAATATTGTCAAATACTAATAACAATGCTACAGTTGTAAAAGCCCCCAACCAATGAACCCCAAGATCCATGAGGAGATATACAGTTTAGAGGTAAGGCAAAGAGGTAGCATGTTTGAAGTAATAGATGAGTGATACATACGCAATCTCAACAATCTTTGTAAGGCTGAAAACACGTGGATCAGATGGGGACCTCAGTTCCTCCATGGAGACCTTGCATAGAGCCTTAACAAAATCTATTATGGCCTCACTATTCAACTTCTGACTCCGAGTGAATATGCGACTCATTTCAGAGCTTCCAACTTGTTCCAACATATTTAAATTAGAAACTAGATGGTTCACCTGTTCTGATGTGACTCCAGAACCATTACTACCAATTCCAGCACTATCATATGAACCCCGCATCAATGAAGCAGCTGCATACTGCATCCTCCCAGGTCCCTTCTTCTTCAAAACCGGAAGAATGGTTGACTTTGTTTGCTTTGTTTTTTCTGAATCATTCTGAGGAAAAGCAAAGAATGTGGCGTCTGGTGGAGCCCCCTCTCCAAGAAGATGTAGATGCTCAAACCGAGAAACACAAGTCAAGATATGTTCCCAAGCTTCTTGTAAGTAATTTCCATCCTCGTCAGCAATAACAACTATTGCCTAGTAACAAACAGATGGTAAGTTTAGTCATATAAAAACATCCATTAAAGGGAAAAATGTATAAATGAATTTGAAATAATAAAATATGCAGTGGGAATGTAATAATACACAAACAATGATGCATTTTGAAAGGGGGCACTTCACCCTGAGTATAAAGTAACATGACACAGAATGAGAATTGATAATTGATAATCAATTCAGCTTTCAAGTTGTTCATAAGTCAGATAAAAGAGAAGTTAAATTTTACTAACCTTAATTGCATCGACATTTTTCTGCTTAATATCTGCTGGTGAATGTAGTGAGGTAAACTTTGCTAATGAAGTCACAAAAGCATCTCTATGAGTCTTCATCGACATTACGGAAGTAACATGAATAGCATAGCGGAAGCCTTCAAGACACAGAGATATTACCACCTCATCATCACTTTGATCAAGAGGAACACTGAAGGCAGCTAACATCGGTGCCCAGCACACCTCAATCATGAATCTCAGGATTACAACATCTGTTGCAGCGTAATAAATTGATCTGCAAATTACAAAGAAATTCATATAAAAAATAAAAGATAAAAATCTACAAACTACTTTTGTTTATCCAGTCAACTTAAGAAAATTGCAAACAAGCGATATAACTGTCATTAAAATATTAGAAAAAGAAAGTAAAAAAACTGACTTGAACATTTAGAGATACATATCACACTTCAAACAGACATGGATGATGTAAAAAGCATATAAACACTGGTAGATATGGTAGGATCCGTAAAGATCCTCAAGTCAACAGAAGATTCTTCATGACAAGAACACCAGGTTAAATGTTTTGCCCAATCTGAGAAGGTTTAGAAAGTAAATTATCACTTTTAGAGAAAGGAAAAAATACAAACATACTCAGTTTTGCGAGCTCTTTCTTTGAATTGTTCTTGCATATGACGAATAAGATCATCACTGGTCTCCAGATTCTCATCACCACGTTTACGGATCACAATATTCAATATACTATCCAAGCCTAAAAGTCTATTAGGGTTCACAGTCTGTCTTTGTTGAGGAGCCACATCAATTTCTTTCATTTTGATCTCATTTCTAGATATTCTGTCAAACAAGGACTTCAAGTATTCCTCAGGCAGATCTTTACCATCATCAATGCCTCGATTGTTTCTTATGAAATCATCAGCAGACATCTGCATAACTCAACAACCAAAAAGAAATTAAGCCATTGTGTCTGTCATAATTATTTGTATATGAATTTACAGAACAGTAGGATTGTGACCACACCTTATTCTTCACCATGGGATTGTGAGCATCTGTATTAAGCATTATAACAGAATAGGCAAGGACATATGCTGTGTCGGCACTAGAAAAGGCCTTTGAATTACATTTGCAGTAACGTTCAGCAAACTTTTCCATGATCCTATCAATTTTCTGTGCCTCACCAGGTAGTCTAAATCCTTGAAGAAAGACCCTGATTGCCTCATCAAACTCCATATCTTGAAAGTTAAAGGAATCCACATAGGCATGCATTACCTTCAAGGATAACTCTTCCCTTTCTCCCAGATAATCACCAATCAAAGTCTTGTTCAATCCAGATGCTTCTTTAAGAAAAGCAGCTATATCCTCTGGTGAATCACCCACCTTGTTGGCATTGATAAGAAACTCAATTCCTTTCTTAGGCTTCCTATTAAAAAGTGATATACCTTCCTGCCATACACTTGCATTAGCTTCCTAGGTAAAAAAACCAGAGGCAAAGATATACTTTATTCTCAAAACCTTGTTCATTTGTTTACCTGGAGTTCCAGCTTATAAGCCCGGCGTTGCTCAATATTTGAAACATCAGAAGCATCATAAGAGACTTCTGATTGAGTGTCAGATTCATCAACAGGGTCTTCTCCATTTCCATTTACCATGGTAAAACCTCCACTTTCAGGATTGTTATCCAATGCTTCAACTTTCTTGGCTGAATGAGGGTCAGGAATTCGCAATTGTTTGTTCATCCAGCCCCCCATTGATTTTAGAACTGCAACCAAGCTTTTCATGGCTTCAAGTTTTAGTGTTGCTTCCTGGGGTGGCAAAAGTGTGGTTGTTACACCAGGAGGGACACCTTGAGCAGTTTTAAGAAGTCCATTGACCATCCTAGAAGGAATATAACAATAAGAAATAAACTATACAGTCTATATTAAGTGACATTGAAGACAACCTTAGCCACACAGCCATGGATGGTGTATGAAAAAACAATCCAACAACAAGGAAATGCTATTAAACTTGAGATCCATATTCTAATCATGAAATTGCACATATTATAGTAAAAAAAAATATCTATAAAAAATAAATAAAATAATACATAGCACACCTCTCAAATATGTTTGATGAATTGACATCACAGTCATAGTTGATAAATATGTCAACCAATATCTGTGAATCAACACAGAGCTTTGCCAGAAATCGAAGCACTATCATCTTCTGCTGAAAATTAGGCTGAGAAACATTTTCTAAGACCCTGAGAACAATCATAGGAAAAAATACTCCAATTTCTGCTTTCAATCCAGCTCTAAATCTTGACACCAGACTGATGAAAATGGAGCATGACAGCTGAAACACAATCAAAAGAGTTGAAGCACTGTTCTTCAACAAGGATAAACATAAGTACTGTTTGATGGCACCTAAAAACCTGCTCAAGCACAACCAAATTTAACCATCAGTACTATTTTTTGCCTGCAGTAAAATTATAAAGTAAAAAAATAGCATCAAGTGGTGTATGGAATGACGAGAGAGAATGCTACTTATTAAAATAATGATGATGGAGAAAAAAGATCTATATTAAATTCAAGAGACAAACCAACAAAAATTCAAAAGACAATAATAGTCCATATACTAAAAAAATATAATAGCAGAATATGATGCACATGCAATTCATAGTCAGCAGGTGCATTAATCAATTACTCTACTAGTTTCTCATGAATCAGTTATGAGGACAGAAGGGGTATTCAAACGTGTCTATGGGACAACTAAAAATGTTAAACTAAATTAGGAAAAAAATTATGCAAGATCAAAATTATGGCAATTCAATTGTTCATTTAATTTCAATCTATCTCAACTCCACAAATCTTATTCGTAAAATTAGATTTGCACCACACATATATACTTTATTTTAAGTATGTCAGTTATCAATATGGGATTAAACTATAACCCTTGAGGTTGCAATTTAGGTAACCCCCAAAGAGGTCGCAATTTAGGTTGCAAAACCAAAATAACCAGAAACTAGTATTCGGAGTACATATTTCAAGTGGCTCATAAATTTCTATCAGAAAATATTCTTCCTAATTTATATGTCAAAAAATCCCTAATACCTAGGAATGATTAGAAAAACTTGATTACAAAACATGCTTAACTTCCTCTCGGCAATTGGACCTGGGGAAAAAATTTACATGGTGAGTGACTGTGCATGCTAATTGCATCTAAAGACAATTCCATCTATAGTTGAATCCATGAATAACAAATGTTCCGGTGTGTCAAAAGTCTCATCGCTTAAGAGTCAAAGTCAATAGTAGTTTATAAACACCTCTCTTAATTCATCCAGTCATGCATTTAGAACAAAATCATGATTGAGTAAAACAGATAACAGACTAGATGTCAGTAGACTTGAAATCGAAACATGATACTAGAGAAAGGGTATAGGTCACTCCTTCCCTTTAGCCTTGACTAAGGAGTTTGTTTTGATACCAAAAGTCTAATATCACTTGTGAATTGAGATGAAAGATAATTTTCTATCCCTTTTAATCCGACTGAAGAGTCATTTTAAGCCAAAGCCGTGAAAGAGTCACCAAATACTAAAGTGAACAATACTTCAAATATAGTAACCCTAACGATACCAACAAACTTGACGTCAAAACAGCATAACAATGACTAGCCAAGATTAGAATAAACTTTTTACTCCAAGAACGGCATAGGTATTCACTTCCATCATGATTGAAAAACTCCAAGAGTTAATAATGGTGGAAATTCTTCTTTAATCTTAATAAAATGGGAATGCAGCCAAAACTTGAACAGTCATTTTCAACATGGAAAAGGGCCTTAAATATTGTAGTTTGCATTGAGATCCAGATTATAAGTTCTAAAGGAAGGAGGGGAGAGATCAAGATATCAACAGCTACAAAGAGCACACTGCAATATTGATGAAGTATCCAAACCTATGAAGCACAAATACTTTTATCATGACAATGGTTTATAATTTTCTATTTTGGCAATGTCTAAGAGATGTGATTTTAATTTGGGCTACAATCAGTATCAGCATACAAGTGTATCTAGCTCTCCCTTCTCAAAATATATTTTGGGTGAGTATAAGTACTGTTATAATCAGCCATGTCAAAATTCTAAAAAAGACTATTCGTCCCATATAGCACTTCTGTTCCTCACATTAGTATCACCATATTTCTAGATCCTTAACTGTATAATGTACAAGCAAGAAAGTATTCGTTCTGATTTAAGTTGACTCCTAGACAGAACATCCTGACAATGCAATCAAGTGACCTTCACTATTATGTTCAACACAGAAAATTCACCTTCTTGTCCTCTACCAGCAAAATTAAAATTATACTCATCTTCTCCCTTACTGGCAACAATGTCACCTAAAAACGAACTTCAGTAAAATGCATTACCTTTCACTAGTCCTGAACACAGCCCCAGCATTCTCCAGCAAAATCTTCAGCAACTCCAGAGCCACAATCTTCCCTTTCATCAACTCCGGGTCCCCTACCGCCTCCTTAGGAGGCGTCTTCATCGACAATTTACAAAGCGCCCTAAACACCAAAAAAGCATCTCTCCTCAACTTATTCCCAATCTGAACCTCCAAATCATCGTCCCTCTCCATCACTTCCCCATCCACAAGCTCCCCCTTCCGTCCCTCTAACGCCGTTTTATACATACTAATCTCCCAGTACTTAGCATCCAACATGTCCTTATCAGTAGAATCCAACAAATCAGTAGGGTTCGTAGTCTCCACCGTGGTAGTCTCAAACGCACCGTCATGCCCACCTAACAAATTAACCTTCCCACTCGGCGTCGTAGGGTTCAAAACGCCGTCAATGTCCTGCATTATCTTCGTTATAAAGCCCTGCACAAACTGCGTCATTGAATTGTCCCCATCGGATTTCTCCACAGGCTCCATCAATTCCGCCACCACAATCGGCTGAATCGGCACCGTGGAGGAATCCGCCTCCATGCGGCGGAACACGATCACCAGCATTTGGATCAGCGACGCCTTCGCCGTCGTCTGATTCACCACATTCTTACTCACGAGATATATATCGTAGCAGGTCCGCACAATGAGAAGCAAGGAATCGCCGTGGATTCGGAGCGAAATCGACGTCACGGCAGAGAGCAAGGTCTTGAGGACCAGCAACTCCATCGTGTCGTCGCCAAAATCGTGGCATTTGCAAACCGATTCGATGAGGTTGGACAGGAGTTTCGCCTCCGGCGCCGCGGTGTCGGAGTTCGGGTCTGCCTCGCCACGGAGGTAGCCGTGCGCGATGAGCTTCTGGATGGCGTCGACTGCGGGATCGGCGATCTTGAGGACGCCGGAGCTGGCAGCATGGATGAGAGGCGCGAGGATCGATTCGGACTCAGCCAAGGAGAACTCCACCGGACCACCGTCATGGAGCGGGCCAGGTACGGCGTTCTCCGGTTCGTTGTCTGTGGGAGATCCCGGAGGCGGATAGTGCTGTTGGCCGAGCCTCTCGATAACGGATTTGCACTCGTGAGCGAGTTTGGCATGCTTCCGCCACGACGCGTTCTTGATTATCTTCTCGAGCGCGGGGACCACGACCAGACTCACACGGGAATCGGCTTCCGGAGAAGCCATTCCCGAGTTCGGAACTAGTTTGGATTCGACGACACCGCGGAGGGTGAGATCTTCGGTGGGAATCGAATGCAGGCACGTCTTCGCTAGGGTACCATGAGCTGCAAGAGCGAGTTGGCTCGGTGAGTTTTCGGTGAATCGAGTAGGGAGAAATAGAACGATTGAGTGAACAAAGTTGAAGGATCTGAATTGCAGGGATATTACCTGATGTTTGAGTTTCTGAGATCGCGTTTTGGTTTGCGAAGTTCCTCACTCTCTACATGAATTGACACAAGAGCCCTTCGAAAATTTTGACCTTACCACTTTATAAAATGGATAATGTAGTGGTAGTTATGGGTTTTCCACTATCGTAGATCGCCGGAGAAGTGGAAAAACTTTTAATTATTGTTTTTTTTTTCTTCCTCTAATAATAATAATAATATCAGAACTCTTTTTGTCATATTTTCAGATTAATTATTCTATATTTAAATTTTATATGTAATATATAATTACGTTAAATTGCAATGATTACAAGTTTGAAAAGGTTGAAAGAATTGAATTTGATCGCGCCACACACAAAAGCAAAATAACTTTTTTTTTATTTCTTCCTAACTCAAATATTATAATAATATTTATCAGACCTTTTTATATTTGACAATTAGTAATAATCATAGGTGCTTAACAGAATTCTTGCAAAGAAAATAAATATTAATGTATTTTTTTTTATGAGATTTTCAAATTGGGATATAGAAGAGAGTAAAGATAGAAGAAGTTTTGGTTGTTGTTATTTGTGATGATTAAAAAGTAGGATTGTATTAGAAGTTGAGGGTGACAACATGGCACTTTTTATTTTGTGTTGTTAAAGGAGACATTTGTGGGGTTCTCTATGCTTTTCTTTTCATAATTCTTTAGATGTCTTACGTGAAGATGAATAAAAAAAATGTTGAAGGGTCCTTCATTATTAGTCACTTTATAAATCTAAATTTTAATAAATTTTGAAGTTATATTTTAAGAAATACAAAAATGTAATAATTTTTTATTTTAATAAAATTATTTTTATTTTTATATCATAATAAATATATATAAAATACTTAACAATTATAACTGATAAAAGAATAAATAATATTATTTGGAAGTTATAAAATGATAATTAAATAGAAACAATTTTAAATATATATATATATATATATATATATGACATCTGGTCCGTGATAACTAAAAAAACTATTAATGACATGTTTTTTAACACTCATTTGAATACTTTCAATAACTAATCATTTTTCTACCATTACCTAAAATTTCATGAATACGTTAAAGAAAAACTATCTTCATTACAAAAATTATTATTGGATTTTATTATTATAAATATAAAATAAATCGTTTAATTTAGTTTTTTATTAAATATTTATTTAAATCAACTTTATAATAAAATTCAAATTTATTATTATAAATTTTCAAATATTTTTTAAAAAATTATAAAATATATTTAAAAAAATATTATATATTTTATAATAAAAAATTATTACATATAAAAAATTATTTTTATAATTATTATTATATTGAGAATCAAATTCTAATATTAAATATTATAAATTTTTTTAATAAAAAGTATTAAAATTAAAATTAATTTTTTATTAACATTTGTATATTAAAAAAATAATTATTTATATTATTCATATATATATATATATATTAAAATATCAAAATATTTTTAAATAAATACTATTAATATTACATAGTAAATTTGAATATAAAAATTATTTAAATAAAACTATCCTTTATATATTATTAAATATTAATGTATATGGAAAGAAAAAATATCATATTACAAATAATATAACTTTGTATCATTTTTTTTTTTACATGTAGAACTTTTTTTATAAAATAATAAAATTTAAATTTAATATTTTATTTAAAATAAAAAAATTTACTATAATAAAATAACATTTATATGTAAAATGAAATTATTATTATTATATTATATTATATTTTTTTTAATGAAAATTCTTGAAAGAGAGACATTTTAGAAAGATTAAAGAAGAAAAAAATTCTGAAAATTAAAAGTAAAAAATCAGAAAATTAGAAACAATTAGATTATTTGAAAGTTTTACTTTTAGATAAATGAGTACACAATCTATCTAATTATTAAAAAAATAAAGAAATCTAAATCTTACAAGCACTTCTTATAATAAATTTACAATAGATATGTTAGTTTCTTTTATATACTTAAATTTATTATATAGAATAGTAGTTTATTATTAAGATTTTGTTTCTTACAAATTATTAAAAAATAAATATAATTTACTTCTTTAAAAAAATTATTAAATTTTGTTATTACTCATTACAATTTTTTTCTTAAAAGATAAATACTTTTATAATTTATTTTAATAATAATAAAAAATAAATTTAAAAAAATTAAAGATTAATAAAAAAATTTAAAATAATTATTTTATAATTACTAATGTTAATATATTTTTTTATATTTATAAAAAAAATCAAATATTAATTTTCTTTAAATATTTTTTATAAAACTTATATTAAAATATATTTTGTGAATCACAATTTTTTTTTTATAAAAAATTACAAAGTATTATAAACTAAAAAAATAAGGAGTTTAAAAATAAATCCATAATATTTTTTTTTAATAAAAAAATAAAGTAAATTTTTTTTTATTTACTATTAGTATAGAAATATAAAACATAAATATAATTTTTTTATCTGCTATAATTAGTTAATTGTTTTAATATTTTATTATATTTTATTTTGATATCAAAATATTAAAAAAATTTACAGAGAAAAAATTAATATGATTGATGAAATAAATTTTAATCTATCAAATTTATATTTAATGAGTAATATTGAAAATTTTATAGAGTAAAACATATATTGATATTTTGATTCGTAATTTTGAAATATATTCATAAATTTGAGATAAAATTATCCTATATATATATATATATATATTAATTTGGTCTCTTCATTTAAAATTCTTGATTGATAACATATACAAATTACAACTGATTTTAGGATCAACCCTAATGACTCAACTCGCACCTCATGTACCATTTCACTAATTTTGGGTACCAACCATAATGGTTTAACTTAGTCACAAATATAATATACATTTTAAAACATATTAGTTGATTCTTAACTACAATCATCAATTCAACCGGATTATACACATTTCATGTCTCATTTGGGTATAAACCTAATAGCTTTAATTTATTCAATTCCTTTTTAAATCACATAATTTATATACTTCCCTAGTTCATTTTGCTTGATCGAGTTTTTCTTGATTGAGCAAAAATAAAACTTGAGTTGGCATCTTATTTGGTAGTTTTTTTTGCTTGAGTGAGTATCTCTTCCTTAAATGAAAAAAGTGTTGAAATCATTATTTCTCATTTGTAGTGTTTTCGTTTAAGCAACATAGTCCTTGATGAAGTAAAAATATCATCGTCATGACTTTCACTTGAGCCAAAGTTTGTGCTTGAGTCAACGGCGACCACCATCACCCAAGGTCACCTCTTCTACCACCATATTTTTGCTTGAGTAAAAAATTTTCCTTTGAGTGAGAAAGGTTAGAATTGGTGAAAATAAAAATAAAATCACATGTTTTCCAATAATCTAATAAATCATTTTCATTTATCAACACTCATATTCATAATAATAAGATAAACTCAAAACAAACATTCACATAATAATTTCCATATCAATCCCACAACCAGAGAAAATAGACTTACATAAAATAGTTTTAAAATCAATTAAACATAAACTTTTATAATTATTTCTTTTCCTATTTCATTAATAAACATATAATGTTTCTCTCAATTCAATAATATCTCGTTCAATATACATTCTTCAACAAACAATAACAAATCAAATTATTATCCATCTAATTATACATTTTTTATAACATTTTTTAATATTTCTTAATATACATTTTCTCCTAATATTTCTTCCTAATGTTTGGTTTCAAACCTTTAAAAATTGCCAACATTCTAGTTCATAAGTTATTTCCTCATTATAAATCCTATTAAAAAAAACTTCCAATATATGTAATGAACTCAAAAGTGTTATTCTATACCTTTTAAAAACATAATCAATAACAATTTACAACTTTACAAAAAGATATCAGAAACATAATAATTTTATCACACTTGTCTTGCACACTTTGCAAAAATGTAACATCGACAGAATACCATTTAAAACGCTAAACAACATATTCACAAGCCTGAAAAAAAAAACTTAAATTTGTCTATAAAACACAATGAAATTCATGGTCACAATAAATCATCATTCTTGTGGAGATGTACTTGTAGTAATATTTGCTCTTGTGTCAATACACGATCATAGCAGTACCAAAAATCACAACAATACAAGGATAAGCTAATTTACACAAAACTAAACTCAATATTAAAGTATAAGTAGATACTTATGAGTAATTCTCAATCATTCAATAAATTCACATCTTTGCAATTCATTCCAGTTAAGCACAATTACAAATATTTCTTACATGCAATTACTTACAAGCACCTATTTAACTAAACAGACTCATCCGGATAATAATATGAGATCCTAGACCTCAGAGACTAACACTTGTCATGCTTGACAATCGTTGAGCAATAAGCGTTATCCATTTTTAAGTCTTTTTTCACCTTAGGATCATCCGTTTATCTCCATTCAGGCGCCACCCACAAGGTAGTTCTCAAGCACACATCTGGTAGCTACTTCTACCACAGAATAGTGCAAGTAGAACCTCCATCGACCTCACACCACATGGTACCCTTGTCTATATGACTAGGATACCATTTGAGATCTGGATACCTCCTTACAAAGTAGGTCTCGATAATTCCATATACACTAAAATTATTGTCAAATAGTATCTCATAATAACCATTTGATCCAAACACAAACATTACAGGTAAGTCATTTTATGTTGGTCAGTTGCAGTTTAATTAATCCACCATTTCACATGAATCAACATATCATCTCTCTCGGTCATCTCATCCTCAGCGAAAATTCACATATAGTGTAATAACTCTGAAACATATTTCAATTTGTCTTTAGTACTTAAAATCCTTGATTCAAAACTAACGGTATAAACATTCATTTCCTTCTCTAGAACATACATTCAATACTAATATCTCTAACACTCATTCAAAACCATATCATATCAATTCATTTAGTATCATTCATCAACAGTTCAATAATCTAAAGATTTATGATTTTCAACATTCCACATATTCTATGCTAAAAATATATTATTCAATTTTATTTCACAGAAAACAAGCTCATGAGTTTCACACACACACACACACACACACACACACACACACACACACACACACACACACACACACACAAGCGAAAATCTTATATATAACGCAAGCAATTATAGAAGTCAAATTCTAAATCTCAATCCCAACTCAATCCAAGCAATATCATGGTCAAATTCATGTCTCATGTAAATCTACATCGATTATACACAATAATTTCCAACTAATTCAAGAAAATTCATGCAATCCAATGAAGAACATCTCCTTACACACACACACACACACACACTTTTCACTTCTTCTACCTTGAATCACAAGAAAATTTGAAGAGAGAGGGAAATAAAATCTGTAACGAATTGAGGAGTTAAAAGTGAGTTGAGAGCTACCTTCAATGAGTGAGAGAGCGAAATTCTGAAAGTTATGCAAATGAGAAGAATTAGAAAAATTTGAAATTAAATACCAATAATTTCCCTCTCAATTATTGGACTCTAAGCGTAGCTAAGTGTCTAGTCCAACCCAAGTTATACTGATTGGAATTATTTCTTACTTTTTCAATTCATTATTATTTCTTCTGAATCAAAATTCAAGTATATATTTCGTAACTTAGTTTTAAAAAGAACTTAAAGAAAATGAATATAGAAAAATAAAAATTAGATAAAAATAAAACCGTTCATTTTCTTATTTATAAAATTTTTAAAAATAAATAATTTTTATTTTCACGATATTATAGTAAAAAAATCAAATCACTACAAAAATAAGTTTAATTACCCATGAAATATTTTTCACGGATTTTTTTTTGTGGAAAAAAATTAATTATCCATTTAATATTTTCCACAGATTTATTTTTATGTAAATTTTTCATAAATTTTATTGGTGGGAAATTTTTCATAAATTTTTTTATGAAAAAATTTTCTATGAATTTGTTTCTGGAAAATTTCCCATGAATTTGTTTATAGGAAATTTCCTATCAATTTGTTTGTAGGAAATTTTCCATCAATTTGTTTGTAGGAAATTTCCCATGGATATTTTGTGGAAAATTTCCTACTAGCCTTTTACCTACAAATTTGAGGTGGTGAGAAATTTGTGGGTAAAAGGCTAGTAAGAAATTTTTCACCAAAAATCCATAAAAAATTTCTTACGAACAAATCCATAAGAAATTTCCTACAAACAAATCCATGAAAAAAATTTTCATAAACAAATTTATGAAAATTTTCCCACAAATAAATTTATAAAAAATTTTCATAAAATTAAATTTGTGAGAAATATTTAATGGGTAATTAATTTTTTTTCCATAAAAAAATCTGTACGAAATATTTCATAGGTAATTAAACTTATTTTTGTAATGAATAAAATCGTATTATAGAAAAATATAAATTAATGAGAAAAATATATATATCATATTTTAATTTTTATATTTTATAATTAAATTTATATTTTACAAAATTTTATCACTGACGGATTTTATTATTGAACTTTTGATTTAACGAATTTTATTTAAATTTTATGAACTCTAAAATTTACAAAATTTACGTTTTGATTAATGAACTTTCAATTTACTCACAATAGGATAAAGTCAATAAATAAAATAGAAAAATAATGACGTGAATAATAAATTAAGTAAAAATATTTCGTGTTAAATTTATTAGAGATGATTCCTTAATATTTTTATTTTTAAATATCAAACTATTTTTTTTAATTTATTGTATTTTCCTTTTTAAGTCATTGTAGAATATTAAGACATTGATTTTATTAGTTAATTCATGTTGAAAAATTCTACCTAATAATATTGTTTTACTACAAACAAAAGGATTAAATATATTTTTGTATTTATATTTTTCTTGAAAAATATTTTAATTATTGTATTTTTATATTAATCAATTCAACCTTTCAATTTTTAAAAATATATAATGTTAATATTTAATGATAATTTTTTAGCTTAATAAATTAATAATATTTTTATTTATTTCTATTTATGTATGTTAATTTGGTATGATAATATAAATAATTATTTGTTTACAGAAATTCACCTCAAGAAAACAAACAATAAAATTATTTATTATTTTTAATAGTGACCTAGTAGCATAATATCAAATATTTTGTATATATTGAATGATATATTGTAATATCAACATGAATTCTCACTGAAATAAGGAATGATTATTTTAATTTTAAATATAAAGATATTTTTTTAAAATATAAAAAAAGAAAAAGATAAAAATTTCTTATCATTTTTTTTTAAAATACATGAAATTTCTTTTGAAGTTCTTAAAAATTCATAAAATCCTTATAATTTCATATATTTTATAAATCCTTTAAATTTTAAATTAACAATCTTATGTCTTTCTAATAATAATTTTTTTTTATAATTCTTACAAAATCATTTAAAATATCTACATGACTTATTTATGTAAAAAAAAAAAAAAAACTTTTAAAAATTCAATTTAACACATACCCGTAATAATAATAATAATATGGCACTTAAGTTGTCAATAAATAAATATATAATTAAACTAGTTTATGTGATGTGACAGTATCTTTCTAAAAGCAGAAAAAATTTGGTTGAAAATATAAACAGTGTTGACATTGAAAAACGAGTAATGGATAGATTTAGCACCTGAATCAGACATGAACCTAGATGAGCGGGTAATCCTTCTTTGTTTTCTGTTTTTTGTTTTAATCGAACACTATTCACTGTCATGTTTTCAGTTTTGGAAAAATGAATATGAATTGAATTGTTGTTGTTGTTGAACTTGCTTGCAATGCAGAAAAGCAGCCTTGGCAGCAACATACCATTGCCATCCAATCTTGTGCTCTATTCTTACTGCTATAGCTCTTGCTCATGGCGTATCCGCTTTGCTTTATGCCTCAAAGGTTCCCTCCTCACCCTTTTTTCATTACAGTGTTTTAGGTACTGTTGTTCAATCAGATTTTCAATAATCTGCGTAATGAATATTTAATTAAATGTCAAGACAGAAGAGTAAAGTAGAAGTCCAGCTCTACTAGGAGAACACCAAACGCACCTATGGAATTGCATCTAAGTTTTTGTTCCATTTTTGGGATTTTATTTTGAAATTCTGATAGAATAACTCCATCACAACATTGCTTCTTTTATTTTGTTTTCAATTGAGAATAACCATGGCTGATAGATATGGGAGTATAATGGGAATTCAGAAATTTGATTTGCATTTCGAATTTGGTTGTATTATAACTACAGAAAATGTTGGATTGGACTCAAGAAATTTTGGTTTCTTGATTGATATTTTTGTTTTCTATTTCATCTGATATGACTAGGGATTCCATATAAGTGCAAAGAAGTGGACCTAACAAAAGGAGAGCAGTACAGTCCTGGTGAATTCAGAGCTCAATAATATATGTAGTGCTTTCGGAGCCAAATTAGTGGTTAGAAAATTTTTTTGACTGAAAAATCTTTCATTTATGCTTAAATTTCAGAATTCGAGAGATTGAATCCTCTGCACTATGTTCCAGTATTAGTTGATGATAATGTGGTGGTTTCAGACTCTTATGCTATATTTCTGGTAAGTGTAATGCTACAAACTCTGAAAATATGGAGTACTCTACTCAACACATGAAAAACTACTAATTTTTAGGGGTATAAGTTTAACTTTACGGTAAATGTAGAAAGGAGAGAGGTATAGGTCATGAATTTGAGTCTCCCAGTAATAAAAACTAACGTAGTAACAAATAATATTTGCCGATAAGTAATAAACTACTAATTTTCTATCATCTGATTACACCAATGTTAAGGGTCCATTTCTTGGTGGTTATTTAAAAAAATATGGATACTAAAAATGAAGTTGAGTGGGAATTATTATCAAGTTGTTCAGAATTCTGATGCTTGAGTTTCTTTTCAATCATGCATGTCACTGATTAGGTTTGGTATTCCGTTATCAAATTGCGACTTTATTTGATTCACTTTACCTTTATGGTTAGCATTTGGAGGAAAAATATACTCAGAAGCCACTGTTGCCAGTTGATCCCCAGCTCAGAGCTCTTAATCTTCAGGTAAAAATTCAAGATGAATTTGATGAATCAAGAATGATTTTAACTGCTAATCCTAATGGTTTGGTATCTTCAGAAGCAGTTCAGTGGGGACAAGCTAATCTTGTTGTGAATTCTTATGCTTAAATATTAGAAGTTTCCAAATATCTGATATGTTCTTTAGGATGCAATATATACTATTAGTACCAATAGTTAATTTGCTTCACGTATGCGTATCCAATACTATTACTCTTATAATTCATGAATATATATTTGTGAAAGCCTTTGAAAAAGGTAATGAAAATATCAAAACAGCTAAGTATGAGACAGAAAATCATGTATAATATATTAACATAGAAGTATTGTCCCTTAATGAACCCAAAATGAAACCCTCTTTATGGAAGACTTCTAGAAGCTATTTGTAGAGAATTGGCTATGATTTATGATAAAGATTTATATTTTTTATTTTTGTCTGTACAAGTGTCCAAGAAATATGTTCTTAGTTTGGATTTGTAATATTGCAATTATATATTTATTATGGTTTATAAATTTTTATACATATTTAGATACACATCTTACACATATCGTATCTTATGCATTTTTAGAATAATTGTAGTCATATTGGATACGTATTATGTTGAATACACATATCATATATGTGCATCATAGAAGATGTATAAAAAGTTCATGCAAATTAAGAATTTGTTCCCTATAAAATGATTCTCCAGTACAATCTGTAATTTGAACATGCGTCCTGAAAGGAAATATTATGACACTTGAGATCATAAGGCTCAAATAATTGTGCTCTAGAAATGAGAAGGTGCTAGATCATGTGTGACTCTAAATCTTTCTGTAGCTTGGCTACTATCTGATTTTTATTATTTTACAGGTAGCAAGTATTGTTCACTCCAGTATACAGCCTCTTCACATGCTTACTGCTTTGGTACATTGTTAATTATTTTGATTTGAAATGTTTGGATTGGCTTAATGGTCAAATATTTTTGGATTTTTTACGCTTATAATTTTTTACAGAAAGATATGGAGAAAATGTTTGGTGCAGAATCAAAACCGTGGGCCCAATTTACCATTGACAAAGGTTTCTCAGGTAAGCATATTCTATACTATTATTTCCTTGTTTCCTGAAAGTATTTTATATCTATTCAGTTCTCTTACTTTCACTTGGACGATGTCCAGCTCTTGAAAGGATACTGAAGGATTTTGCTGGTACATATGCCACAGGGGAACATATCTATATGGTATAATCTGGTTGCCCTAAAACCTTCTTTCTCTTTTTACTTACTATATTTGCCTATTTTGAAGTCTTATTTTGAATCTGTTCCATGTTGTGGTTAGTGTCAATTCCTGAAACTATTACTTGATCTATGCTATTTGTCGAATGGAGAAAAATTGGAAATGGAAATTTCTTTAACTTTTCCTTATAATGGCAGAAAAGTTTTCCCCTCCAATTTTACTTTTTCTAATTATAATAATGGGTTTCTCCATCATAGATTTTGAAATTTTGTGTGCTGCCAAAATGAGTTTCATTCTGTATCTAATTCTTTCTACTTTGAGATTCTTGCTCTGCTTTGGAACTGAATTTTAAATTTCTCTGCAGCTAAGGGTCCTTGTTTTACATTCATTCACAATCCTCAAAGGATCATATTCCTTATCGTAACTATTATGTCCATTTTTGTCACTTAAAATGTTTACTATGCTCAAATAGATCAATGTAATGATTTAGCTGAAACAGTGAAATTTTGTGGTATTTTGAAGTTAAACACTTATACTTCCAACCTGGAAAGGCATATCCAACAAAGTAAATGTTGTATTATACAGGCGGATGTATTTTTGGCTCCGCAGATAGCACAGGCAGTTCGGAGGTTTGATATCGATATGGTAAAGTATAGTTCTTACAATTTCTTGATATATTTCGTTTCATTATACCAATATTGGTTCACAAGCTTGAGTGGTTGGGAGTAGATATAAAATTCTTATTGTCTTTTATTTATTTATTTATTTTCTTGGAAATAAACATATAATATGATAGTTGTACCATTTTGGTGATCTTTTTCTTTCAATGAAGTGTCATTTTTAGCAAATAAAGCTTACTTATATTAGGACCCAAGAAGTAAATTAAAGGTCTTAAAATGCCTTAATATTATAATTAAACATTAGATGATCCTAATAATTTTACACATTTTTAAAGAAAGATGGTCTTAAAATATATGGGATGATTTATATATAGTTGTTTCAAATGGCCAATAATTATATAACAGATGCAATTAGCACTTGTGAAAATCATGTTAACTTTCCCTAGAAGCTTTAGCAAATAGCAGTTCCAACATTCTGAAGTATTCTAGCATGATGTTATTTTATAAAGAACTATAAAATTACTGGTTACGCTGAAGCCTTAACAAACTACTGTGTTTATATTATGTTCCAAATCTTCAACCTTTCTTTTGGGTTCATCTTTTTATGGTCCTAGTTGGAGAATGGGAGGAGCTTTCAACTTTGCTAGAAATCTTAAGGAAATACCATGGGTTCACCAGGTAACTAATTGATTGAGACGCTTCGAGACCAGTGGTTAAGAGAGTGTATGTAAAGGCTAATAGAGGGGAAACACAGCTATAACTGAATAGCTTATAAATAGGTGGATAAAGGGTGGTAGTTGGCAGTTAAGAATTATTTCAGAAGTTTGAAGGAGAGAAGAGGTATCTCGAATAACTCATTGTATGGCTACATCACATTGATCAATGGACATTTAATAAAAATAAAGGCTCATTGCCTTGTTCTTTTTTCCAAATTCTTCCATTCTATCAGTTGAATCAACTTCCCTGTTGTTTTGGAGTCGCGGTTAAGTAGGGCCATACCTCTTTCAAATTTGGAAGTTTGGTTCGGTTAGTTTCTTTCTTGTTAACTGCCAAGGATGTTTGGTATTCTTATGTTGTTGAGGGGTGGGAAGTTTTTATTAATCTCTGGGCCTAACCAAGACAGGAGGACTTGGTCTCTTGATTCTTCAGGATCCTTTTTGTGAAAATCTTATTTTCAATTTCTCACTTTATCTTGAAAATATTTTCTATTGCATAAGCCAATTTGGAAATCAATTCTTTCCTCTGAGATTAAATCTTTTATTTGGAGTACTGATCTTAATTCGATTAATACCAATGACACACTGATTATTGTGTTATGTATAAAGATTGAGTTTTGAAAATGCTTCCCATTTGTTTTTGCACTTCACAGCTACGTCCCATCAATTGAATATTCTATTTGGGTGCTGGGTGAAGGATAGATCTGTCCTAAGGATCTTCCTCAGTCTTACGTGGTCATTAATTTTAGAGGATTAGGCATCAATATGAATGCTAAAAGGCTTTGTTGGTGTTCTCAGTTTGCAATAGTTGTGTATATGGTTTGAAAGAAATGTTATAACTTTCATGGCTCGTCTAGGTTAAGGGGACGTCTTTGGTGGTAGATATTCATAGATTGACATGTTGCTCTACACATTATACTCTTAGTTTATGCTCATTTCTCTCTTAGTGTAGATTATTTCGTATCCTCATTCTTCCTAAAATTCTTTTTTCTATCATAATAAATGCTTCTGCGTGAGAGAAGAAATTATAAACCATCTACATGTTATGAACATTTACAATTTGTTTTGAGTTTTTGCAGTCCAAATTCCCTACCCTAAGTAGGTTGTATGAAACATACAAAGCTTTGCCAGAGTTCCAAGCCTCATCACCACAAAGACAACTTGATGCCTTGACTGCTTGAGCATTGAAATTTCTCTTTTATTTTCGCTGTGGAGTTACCATGCAAATTGAATGTTGTCACAAGGCCTTCTTATAAAACACTAGTAAATAAGTGAGAGAAATAATAAAGCTTGGGATTTAAAAATCTGTACTTGAGCTTTATTTCATAATTTGAATTTACTTGTACTTCGCAGACTTATCTCATGTGTCTGCCTTACAACATCTTCATCAGTTGAATGTTAAAACCTGATTTCCTTCATAAGCATTTGACAGAGTTGTACTCAACTAATATGTATTATTATCCCTCCTCAAAATCAGTGATTGAATACTTTGGTACTTCAAATATAGCAGTGGAGTATTGTAGAGTATATATATATGTCAAGCTCAATATTAAAAATATATTTAGTCGAACTTTTTATTTATGCATAACTATTTTATATGTATGTGTAATGTGTATGTATAATATTTAACTCTTTAAAGTGAATGAATGTAGAGTGAAAAAATAAAATTATATTTATCATTAATTTTAAATTAATTAAGATCATGAATTATTATTTAAAAATATATTTAATGTCATATTTTATTGTTTAACTTTATACATATATTCAAAATACAAGAAAATATTAAAAATAAAATAAAATACATCAAAGATTTTTTAATATCACAAGCCCGTCTAGCTCAGTTGGTAGAGCGCAAGGCTCTTAACCTTGTGGTCGTGGGTTCGAGCCCCACGGTGGGCGAAATATTTTGAAATTTTAAAACAACTTTTTTAAAAACTGAAATGAGGGTGTGTTGAAGTTGATAAGATTTTGAAATAAAAAAAAAAAAGATAACTTTTTAAAAAACTGAAATGAATCACAAGTGTTCTATTTTGGTTGTGTTGAAGTTGATAATATTTTGAAATTAAAAAAAAAAATTTAAAAACTGAAATGAATCACAAGTTGATAGTATAATAAGAAACTCCATTTCAAAACCATGATTTCATATTTACTTTTATTCTTACATTTTCATGATACATTTTCATTGCCATCTGGTTGGAGTAAAGTTTTAAAGTTGACATAATTTTATTAAATTTACATTAAAAGAATAATAGTAAAATATTAATTATAAATATAACCAATATACATATAAGTCTGCGCGAAATATTTTGAAATTTCAAAATGAAATGAATCACAACTGTTCTATTTTGGGTGTGTTGAGGTTGATAGTATAAAAAGAAACTCCATTTCAAAACCATGATTGCATATTTTACTTTTATTCTTGCACATTTTTTCATCATATATTTTTCATTGCCATCTGATTGGAGTAAAGTTTTGTAGTAAAGGTTGACATAATTTTATTAAATTTTTACATCATAAGAATAATAGTAAAATATTAATTATAAATATAACCAATATACATATAAATCTGGAAAAATGGATCTTTTTTTTTTTTTTAATATGTTGAATGGAAAAAGGGAAGGAGCTATTTATACAAAAGCAAGGAGAGGTTAAATAAAAATGCGTGTGCAGTCAGAGGATAATTTAGTCGAAGAAAATATACATACCAAAAAATTTTATAAATTAAGCACTAGAAAACTGCAATCAAACGCTGAAATATGTTGAACTCGGAGTCGGAATGTAAAATAAAATGTTAAACGGTGTATAATTAAGGAATATGCTTTGTGTCTTAAAAAATATTCAATATTCTTTGCTTCACTAAACTTCAAATTTGGCTCATTAGCAACCTAAATCAACTACTGTTTGTCTACTAACTACAAATTTATTAGCCAATAAATTCAGCAAGATACAAGACTGATGAGGCACAAATTCAATTCCGATCAATTTCAACTCATGTAATTTTCTCTATTTTTCCCCAGGAAACCATATACAGCTTCCACCAAAGCAATGAAAGAAAAACAAAATTCTGAACATGCAAATAAATTAGTTCAGTTATGCGATTGACCATGCTACAGCAATTAGTGTGCTGAGATTCAGGAATAAGGTTGATGGAGTTGCCCACCATTTTCTTGTTAACCAATTTTGTGGCTAAAACTGGGATGCATTATTTCCTGCAGAACGCAACTCAATATATTCGAGACAAAAATTAATTAATATGCTGAGTTGGAGAAGATGCAATCTAGGCTGCACCATATTAAACCCACAACTCAACCTTCCATCCAACGCATTCACAACAGGCAAACATGTTGATCCTCCTCCCCAAATTATATATCAAATTCTTCGTGAAATTTCTCAAATTATATTTTTAATCTTCTAATGCTGCTGAGTAAAAAAAAAATCATATGTAGGAGATTTGACAAGATTACTGTTGATACAGTAAGTATATTAGGAACTTCTGAGATCTATATGTCAAAGAAATACAACAAAATGAAAAATACCTAACCCACTGTGTAAACCTCTGAATGTTTTCAACTCATTACATAGAATCACTTCTTAACACAACAGGGAGATTAAAGAAAACTTCCTTAAAGCAAAGAGATCCATGAATTCAACAGAGAGAATTTTTATTTATCCTCGGCCATCTTCCTGCGTACCTCATGAGCAACATTAAAAATGCCAAGTGTTGGCTGGTTGCAGACAAAACACTTCTTATTCTTTGCATGATGCTGTAAATAAAACAAACAGAAAGTTAGACATAATTCAATAGCAAGAAATTTCGTGTTACTACATAACGATGTCACAAGTCCAAAGGAAAAAAATGAATATCCCATAGTGTTCATTAATAACATGTCTGCATAATCTATGAATTCTTTCAGAGCATAATCATTTATGCATAGGAACTAATCAGTCATGTAACAACTGCAACCAATTGTATCATACTAAATAGCAAGAAATTTCGTGTTACTACATAACGATGTCACAAGTCTAAAGGAACAAAATGAATATCCCATAGTGTTCATTAATAACATGTCTGCTTAATCTATGAATTCTTTCAGAGCATAATCACTTAAGCATAGGAACTAATCAGTCATGTAACAATTGTATCATACTAAAATGAGTAACAAAATCTTAATTATAAATATTGAATCACGTGCTCAACACTAAATAACTGGAAATTTATACCTTCAATGCACAATGCTCGCAGAAGTAGTGCTTGCACTTGGTTACAACAGGATCCACAAAAGGGTTTCTACAGATGAAACATGCAAATGGTAACGAATCATCATCATCTTCATCAGTCAAATTAGCACCCTCCTCCTCACCGGCATCCTCACCCGCAGCCAATCTCATCTTCCTTGCTTTCTCAGCTTCTTCCCATTCTTTCTCCATCTGCCACCCAGACTTGTAATCCCCTCGATCATGCATAAACTTACATGAATCACCATATCCACAGTAACCAGTTTCCTTATAATCCTTACATATGTCAGGCTGATAATCAAACCTAGCTGAAACTCTTATATGAGCAGAAGCCCTAAGCGGACCATGTGCCCCACCAGCTTTTTCACTAGCAATTGTTTGTTCTCTACGAAAACCAGCCTTGTAGTCTTTGTAACTGTTCATTCCCTTATATAATTTTTCATCCTCAGACCTTGCACTTTTCCCTTTCAGACTCTCTGATGCTTGCTTGAGAGCTCTTTCTCGGATGGCACGAGCATCTTTTGAAAACTCAGTCTCAGTCTCTAGAGTTGCCGTTGCTTTGCTGTCATGTTGAACTTGAATCTCTTTTGAAGACTCAAACTGAAAGACTGGTTTTCCAGACTCTTCAGTTGGTTCAGCAGATACAGAGCTTTTTGAAGAGCCACTGGAAAAGTACAACTTATTGTCAGGCTTTAAGGTCTTCTTTTGAATATGTAACAGAGAAGTTTCTTTGTTTGAGTCCTCCTCATTATCTTCATCATCAATAGTCCGTTTCCTTATATTCTTTTTATTTATCGGTTTTCTGAAAAAACTACAAACTGAAAATAAACGAAACATAGTAAATAATATGATAGTAGTACCAGTAACAACTAACAAACGCTAATGCAGACAACAAAAAGCAAACAAGATTGGAAATTTGGGTCCAATGTAGAGGCATAAATTAACAAATTATAGATAAAATAAGCAGGCATACCTTGTTCAGTTTGCTGGTTTTCAGCAGACTTGGCAAGTTGATCAGAATCTTCCATAATAAGAATGATTTATACAGCTGTCAAGATAAAAATCAAAATCATAAATAGGATTAAGACTATATCATATTTACGAATCTATTTTTACAAATTGTATAAAACAATTTAAAAAATAAATAAAACAATTTCCTTTAGATAACAAAAAAGGTCAACCTGACCTGCAGAGCACGCCAGCACAACCAATTTTCCCATTTAGCTAGTTAAACAAAAGGATCCGGCTCCTCTAAAGAATTACATTGTCACCATAGCCAATGTTGACTACCAGAGCACACCAACCCAACCATTTTTCCCCTCTTGGTTCCGCTTTGAAGGATTGATTACAAGTTAAAGCAACTCTGGGTAGCATTTGTATTGGATCAAGTATTTTATATAGTTTTATCATTAACTTGCTTTTATATTAAAAACATTCAAACATCTATCACATCACTTCAAAATCAATTTTGCCAACAATCTTCCAAGCACACACACATGCAGAGAGAGAGGAACATATGTTGTACACATAATAAACACATAACTGTACAGGCAAAGTGACAGAGATAATATGACAGCATATTGCCATATTCCACATCTGTGACAACTCAACATACAATATGTGTATGGTAATCCAATAATAAATATGCTTGACACAAATAAGCAACAAATTGGCTGCAACTTACAACAAATGTGGCAAACTGCAATGTAACTCAATATTAGTGAGGCCATTAACACCAATATTTTAAAACAAACTAAACGTGTTTTCCAGGGTTTGAAATAAAATCAATTTTAGTTTGTGTAAAAAACAGTAAAATTATTTTTATATAATTCATTTTTCATACTACCTTAACTTTAAAGGTGACTATAATTGTTTTTTTTTTCTTTTTTCATCGTAAAAAAAAACAAAAAGATGGTTACTGCTAAGTTCATTGCTGACACCACTACTATATGATTTGTTCCTCACAACCCTTGATTATTCTTAAATTACACAATAACTCTACCAAAAGGATTTTCTATTCAACTTCACTATATTCTCATTTTGAATCCCCCACACAAACATCTTAAACAACTGCATAAAGTTCGTATGTTGCATATATTAGTGTACATTTTCTTTTTGGTACGTGCTGAAAAAAGACAAACAAACGAAACAATTAATGCAAAGAAATGTAATGGTGAAGCAAAACCTTGTCCATTCTAACAAATTGAGCCGCAAGCCCTAGATAGCTAGCAAATCACGGATATTTGAGAACAGTTTATTAACACACAACTAGAAACAATAATCAAAATAACTAGTATCATATATGCCCCATTAGTAACGAAACCCTCATCAACTCCACTAATTTGGGAGAATCCATATAATTTTCAAAGTAAAAAAATTTAAATAGGAGAAAACTTCCACTAGAGCATATCTAACATCTTCCATCTTCAATTCTATAAACCAAACAGAGGGAAAATTAAAGAAATAAGACGAGTGGGTGAGGGTTGAGAGAACGAGCGAGTGGAGAAGAGAAAAAAAGAGAGAGATGAAAACAATCATTACGGGAAGTAAGAATGTTTCTAACCTTTTGACTTTTCGGGTGAGGCGAATGGGGTGGCGCCGCCGACGTGAGAAACTGAAACGAGAGAAAGGGAATCAGATCGCTGTGTCTCCAGGTTTGTTCAGGACCCTTGAATCCATAAATTTAAACCAATGGAAGCGACGCTTTGTTAATCACAGCGGAGACTGGTCGTTCAAGGCGGCGATGTCGCAGCGTCTTGTTCGCAGTGAAGACGGCGGGTCTTCTTCTTGCGGCCGTGGTGGAAGCTTGGCGCACGAGAGAGATGAGAAAGACTGTATTTTATTTATTTCTTTATTTTAAATCACAATGCCACTGATAAATTCGTGAACCCTCAAATTAATCCTCTTTTGCTAGAGAAAAAAGCAATAAAAAGATTAAAATTGAAAAGAAAAAAAATAGAAGTAATTTTGCTAAAATAAAATAAATGTAATTATTTTATTTATTATTAGTTTAAATATTATTATTATAAAAAATGTATAAAATATAGGTTAAAACAAATTTATGTTAGATATATTTTTGTTTTTATATTTTTTTAAATTTATTTTTTTTATCTTTATATTTTTTACATTCATCAATTGAATTCTTCAATTTTTAAATTTATGATGATAAATATTATATTTAAATATAAATAACGACTAAAATTCAACTTTTTTTAACCATTTTTCTTATAATATATCTTCTGTATTTATTTTTAATCGTTAATCTTTTAGAATTCTTTTAGTTTCTATTTTAAATTTATATTAATTATCTTTTTATTTGTTTTTATTTTTTTAATGTCAGATTTTTGAAAGGTTTATATTTTTATTTAACTATAATTTTTAATTTTAAGATAATATTAATTATTTTTTTATTATTATATCTTTACTTTTTATCTAAATTTTAAATTTTTATTTTTATTCTGCTAATAATATATCAAGATGATTCTAATACATATAAAATTTTTATCGATTTTTCTTCATATAAAATCTTCATTTACATAACTAAAATATTATTGAAATTTGAATAGCTTTTAAAGGTTTCGAAAATTTCATATATAAATTAAAGTTATATCAAATAATTACCTAATTTATAAAAAACACAATCATTTTATATATCACAATTCATACAAATCAATTTCATTACACAATCAATTTTGTCATCATTTTCTATAAATTTCACATATATATAAAATCCTTAAATTATTACTCAATAAATCTCATGTAATCTTTCATTATCATTCACTAACACATAGTCTCAACATTTATCATACAATAATTCAATAGTATGTTCTATAAATTTCATAATTATATAAAATTTACATATTATTAAGCAATAATCCTCAACTCATTATTCACCACAGTTCACATTTATGTATTCTTTTAATTCAATTTAGAAAATAAATAACCTTATAGAAATCATGCATTTTCGCTCAAGAAAAAAATGCTCCTAAAAATAGTATTTCTAATCTGACATTTTTACTCAAATGAAAGAATTCTTACTCGAATAAAAGAGTTGGTCACTCAAGTGAAGCGAAAGAGTTGGTCACTCAAGTGAAAGTTCTCCACTCAAGCAAAAATCACACCGAAAGCATACTTAAGGACTGTTGTTCAAACGAAAATTAGTTGTTCGACTGTTGTTCAAACAAAAATTAATTATTCAAGCAATGGTCCCTTACATGCCATACAAGAAACTACGAAAAATACACTTTCAACACTTAATTTCCATCTCATATATGAAATTATGACACAATATACACAACAATGCAATAACACCCATTTTTCTCATTCTTTAATTCAGTAAAATTCAAAAATCTCACAATAATCACACTCCTATATACAACAATATTTTTATTAAACACTTGAAATATAAGAAAAATATAATTAATTTCCTTTATTTCTAAACCAAATTTTTCTCCAATTCAAAATAAATTAAAATGTTTTATCTTGTTTTATAAGATTCTAAAAACATAATTATCTATATTATAATATATCTAAACCAAAAATTTATAAAATTGAATAAAAAATTTAAAAACCTAAACAATTAGGACAAAATGTTTTAAGAAAATTAGAAAAATTAACCCTTATTCAATTGAAAATTTTAAGTGAATAAAATTTTTCTTTACTATACAAACTTTCTCCTTATATTTTTTTATTTTTCAAACGAATAAAAATTAAGTGATTTGGAAAAAATTTGAAAAAAAATTAAAGAAAAATTAGAGAATAATTTGAAAGAAATTTAAAAGCGTGGAAGAGAGAATAATTCTAAAAACTTCTAAGGAAATTATAATATTTTTGGTAGTTATATTTTTCTACTCTTCCTTAATACCTTAAATAATAAAATTTGGTTAGTTAAATAGATTTTATGAATATTTTATTACTTTTTACTTACATTTGAGTGAATGCAAAAATACAAAAAGAAATCTTTTAATTGAGAAAAAAATAAAATTAAAATAAATGTATTTTTTATTATTATAATAGTAAAATTAAAATAAATCTAAATACTAAAAAATATTACATAATCAATTATATCTAATTAACACATGATAAGGGAATATTATAAAAGAATTATTTTATATAAATAATATGCAAAATTGTAAGTCTTTTTTCGTATTTAAACGTTGAAAGAAAATATATGTTACTCTATTTTTGATTTTCCTTTTTTCCTCCTTAATTTATATAAAATCTTTCTAAATCTACGCTTTCCAACTTTTCGTCGAAAGCAAGCGCGGTATAAATATGGAGGGTTCACGAGTTTAATTTTTGTGATCATCTTAGTAAAAATTAGTTTAATATTTATAATGTATGTAAATTTAATAGACCCTATTCATATCTAGATAGCAATACTATTTAAGTTTAATTATATATTTAAGATTAAACTTTTAGATATATTTTTTTTTCATTTTTGTCACTATTCTTTAAATTTTGTGAATTTTATGATCTGAATTTCAAAACTATACACATCTTATCTTTCCATTAATTTACTATTAAATTATTATCCATGCTACTAGTATCCTATTTAGTTAATCATAACTAATTAATTACTCATAATAATGTTATGGTTTTAGGTTCTTTTAGATACTCATATGAATATTTAAAAAAAAAATTAAGATATTGATAAAATTAATTTTTTAAATTAGTAAAATTTAATTATTTATATTTCAAAAAAAAAATTATACTTTTAAAAAAATAGTTCATAGATCAAGTTTATTACCAATGGAATGATAACAAAATCTAAGAGAAGATAAATTAATTATTTGAGAATAGGCATTGAAGGAAAATAACTAAATTATATGGCTTAGTTAAATTTTTATGATTATAATATTAGATATTTTGATTTTAGTCTCTATTTTTTTTTTTATATAAAATAACTATCCATTTTATGATAGTGACATAATTAAAAGTGTCATATCAATATGTATTATTATGTGAAACTAAAATAAAATTTATATATTTAGTAAAATTAAATAAAAATTATGGAGATTAAAATAACAAAATAAATTATAATTTGTTTTATTTCAGAAGGTGGATGTCCCATTGGTTTAAGAAGTTGAGGATTGGTTAATATTTCTATGATCAACAATTTATTATTTCTTTGTGAAAAGTTTCAGTTTAGTAATAAAGAAATAGTTCAATTTAGGACATAATAATATTTTTGGTGTAGTTTTACCTGTTTTACAAGTTTCTGAGATCTATTATTGACCAATTTTATACTTCTATATTAATAACTAAAAATTGCTATTAATAAATATTTACAATTTGCAAAAGAAATTTTAAGTAAGCAAAAATTATACTCATTTAATTATTTGTAAAGTTTTAATAATAATAAATATGATAAAAATTGACAAATTATATTAATGTTAAAATAATTAATTTAGTAATTTTTAAATGAATAATTAGATTCAGAATAAATATGTTAAAGTGTCTAACGATTAACAATAAATTTTAGTGTACTGTTGATTTTTTTTTTAAATATGTCATCTTTTATTTAACTTCTTCATAGATACTTTATTTTTTGTTTTTGTATTTATAAATATATTACTTTTATACAATATTCAAATATGATAATTTTTATATAAAAATAAATATAATAATATTTTTTATTAATTCTTATTATATAATATTTTTTTTCATACAGAATTCACTAAAAAAATTTCTATTTTTCGTAAATTTGTCAATAATACTTAAGATTAATAAAAAATATAATTCTTTTTATAAATTTATGAGTAAAAGATTAATAAAAATTATTTTTTATAAAAAATTTATAAGAAATTTTCTAAAAAAAATTTATAAGAAATTTTCAATAAAAAAATTAATGAAAAATATTTTTATAAATAAATTTATAAAAAATTTCCTACAAATAAAAAAATATTTAATAAATAATTATTTTTTTTAATAAAAAATATTTTATGAATAAGTTTATTTTTATAATAATCTCATATATCAACTATGTGAATAATATTTTTATTTTTAAATTACTATTACCTCTTTACTAAATCTAATATCTAATGGAACATTGCATGTTGGAAAAATATAATATTTTAAGTATGTGAAGCAACTACAAAATGATAAATTTATATATAGAAATAAATGATATAATCTTTTACATTTCTACACCTTCTATTGTAAAGAAAAACAAATAGAAGTTTAGTGTGTGATTTGATACGCTGAATTTATTATTAGAGCTTAATGATTAGAGTGTATTTGAAATAATTTATGTATTTTATATGGTTGTATGATTTGTGTCAAATAATTTGTGATTTATCTACACATTTTATCTATCATAATGAATTATGTGGAAAAATTAACTATAATAGATTATAATTAGTTATATATATTTTTATAATGGATTATATATTTTGAAATATTGTTTAATTGATCATAATTAATTATTTTTCATATTATAACACTGAATAATTTTTTTTATATATATTATTTGAAATTATTATGAATTTAAAATAATCCTTTATTAAGAATTATGATTTTTTATATCAAATTTTTATTTTTACTTTTTTATATTTGATGAATTTTTTAATAATTTCTACTAAATTTAATTTTGGAATAATTTTTTTTTCTATTATCTTTTTCATTTTCTTAACAACAATTTTAGTTAAAAAATCACCTATCAACTTTAGTTAGTTTAATCAAATTATTCATATACATATATACAATTTTCATGCTCTTTTTCATCGAATTAAATAATTTCTTTTTCTTTATCATTCCTAAACCTGAGAGTAAATGCAAATGATGGTAGGGATTTGAAAATTTGATGAAAAAAATAATTGTAATATGAAAATATTCGTTTGGTGTCAGAAAAGAAAAAAAGTTGAAATAAATGAAGAAATTTGGAAAACAGTTGGAAACAGTGTTGACCGCGCCGTCCGGTACTGTGAAGAAGAAGGTTTGTGTGACAGAGACTTTAATAATCAGAGCTCGGCAACCACGCATTTTTGTCCATCAAATGAATTCACCTGATATTTCTTTTCATATGTAACTTTTTAGATTCATTCAATTCAGTTATACAACAATTCAATGTACTTTTCTTCAATATTGATTACTGTGTTTGATTTTTTTTGTTTTTTACACTATACTAAAGTTTTTTTTTCCAATAAACATAAATATAAATTTATTTAATTAATAAAATATTTATAATATTTTTATATTATAATAAATATATATTATATTAATTAAAAATTAATATATATATATATTTTTTATTTAGGGTTTAAGATGTTCCATAACTTTTTACTTATCCCGCTTCTTTTATAGAACTTTTTTTCATAAAAATAAAGTTACTTTGTTACTGTCTTTTCCTATGTTAAATTAAATGTCATAAAAAGAGATATGAAAAAAGAAATTAACTTAATGCTTATGGAAGTATTTATCATGTTGATTCAATATATATTATTTTAACTTTTTTAAGTTTTTCTCAACTTTTTTTTTGTTTTATTACTTAATAAATAAAGATTATTTTACTTAAGTTAAGTTATATATTAATTCACTTATGTTATTTTTTAGTTTTTTCTCAAATGAAAGACATCAATCTCATTAAGTTTAATTTATTTTACCTTAGTCAATTTATCTTTTAATTCATTTCACTTTAATTAATTTATTCTTTAACTCTTTCACCTTATTATTAAGTAAAGAGTTGGCCTTTTAAATTTTTATAATAAAAATTTCGAATAAATCTTTCTATAATTTAAAAACTTTTGCAAATCTACCCAATTTGATCCTTAATTGTTTGTTTTAAAAAAATAAATTAATGATTGAAGAAACAGGTTGACTCTAGAAAGGGGAAGAGGAAGTTGAATAGAGTTTAAGATTATTTTTTGGATAGTAAATAGGTACTCTAAAGTATGAAAGACAATGCAAACAGAATTTGAGTTATATTAGTTCACCTCAAACTCTTAAATTATATATAGTTCTGTTTTAAGAAATTTTTACTTAAAGGATTTCACTATACACAATCAATTATTTTCATTATCAATACTACCTACAACAAGTACATCATGTTATTCTTGGGGTACAACAAATACATCATGTTATTCTTGGGGTACAACAAGTACATCATGTTATTCTTGGGATATAACAAGTACATTATGTTACTGCTAGTTGTAACGAGTATATCGAGTCACTCTTGACTATCCCGTCCTAATCTCCCCCTATGACTAAGAACTACAAGGAGAGGATATACAAAACTTTCACATAGGGTGTATATAATAAGATTTTCCTAAGTGAGATTCTAACTTTACTAGATGAAGATATAACAATGAATTTCTCTCTACTACTCAATTTTCTAACATATATGACTTGCATATTGTGGTTATTATAATTGGTGTAGTATTCTACTTTTGTCATCATCTGATTTTATATGCTTTTAAAAATATAATTGTTGAACTTTTTTTCTTTGATAATCTTCTAATATGTTTATAAGTATGCTTTAATTTTTCTTTGAAAAAATTTGATCTGATAATACTTATTAAAACAGAAATATAAAACATATATTGATGGTAATAGACAAATATTTTCTTTTATATATAAGATAATATAACATATTTGATTATTTCATATTAGGGAGACTTAATTTAGATTTAATTCACATATAATCTTTTATATAATTTCATATCATATTATAAGATAATATATTAATTATATTAGATTAGCCGTTAGAAGAAAAAATTAATTATAATTTTAATTCATATTTCAAAATTTATTTAATTTTTTAGTTTCTGATTAAAATCTACCTATAATATTTTATATAATTTTATTTCAAATAACAACACATTAGATGTTGATTTTTTATATAAAAAAATTAATTATAAATCATATAAAAAATACTTAAGAATAAGATTCATAAAATAATATGTGAATAAATTTAAGTATTAGATTTTCTTATTAAGTCAATCAGTCGTTATATGATCTATTGTTCATGTATATAGAAGGTTATATTAGTGACGTTCTATTTAGTATTATCATCAATTATGAGATAATTATTTTATAAACACTTTTTAATAACTTTGAATTTTTTTTCAAAATTAATTTCTATTTATTATCATCAAAATATTTTGTGTGGGAATTATCCAATAGACTGTCTATGTTTTAACTATGACCTCTTTTTTTTTATTAAGGTTAGCAGAATTTTTGAAGATACTTGGAGATTGTTCTTTAGGAACTTCTCTATCGTGACTGAAATGATAGTCATCTCTTTCTCCTTCTCTTGTGGTTAAGGTCTTTTTGACGATTACTCATAGGGTGAGGGACGATCATACTTCTTGAACTCCCTCCTTTTATGTATTTTTCTTATCATTGGGATGTGAATGCAAGTAGGCTTTTGGAGGATTTTGAATTGACATCTTACCAATCATGCTCTTCCCTTGTCGATTAGTGATGCATTGTTCTTTCTCAATTATTTAAAGAAGATGGAACTCTTTGGACTTGTAATAATATTTGAGATCACACAAAAAGCTGAATAAAGTTAAAATCAAGAAAATCAAATGGATACTAAGAAACAAAACACACCATTCAAGTTGACATATCTGATCATGGCTAGTAGTGATACCTAATAAGATCACTTGTCTAATAAAAGGGAAACTTTGGTTTGTCACCGTTCTAAAAATATTGATGGCCTTTTTCTTCTACTTGTAGTTTAAAAAAAATCTTATTTGAAATTTTTATATAAAGAAGTAATAAACACAAATAATGTTAAGGATGGTTGATCAATGAATGACAACCACGACAATAAATCTGTAGCTCAAAATCTTAGGAATTACTTACCTGATGATCTTACATTCTCTATTATTTCTAAATTGCCTTTGAAATCTCTCAAAAGATTTGATACCTATGCAAATCATGGGTCCTCTTATTTGAAAATCCTGATTTCATGAATCTCTTTCGCAATAATTTCATATCTAATCATCACCCTTACTACGACGATACATCTCTCCTTTTGTATCTCTTTACTCGAATGGATCAATCCTTATTTTACCTTTCTGGTGAGAGGTTTCAAGATATAGATAAGTTACATTGGCCAAATGAAATTGAATATGATAACCCTTTTGCATATTTTAGGTTCTTCCAGTATTAATGGAATTCTTTACTTTTCCCTTTTAAATAATTATGTTTTGTACTTGTGGAATCCAACTACATCTGAATTAAAGGTTATTCCTCACAGCTCATATCTACCTTCTATACCACATTGTATCCAACCTTCCATTATGTATGTTGGATTTGGTTATGATTGTATTAGAGATGACTATAAAGTGATTAGGTTTATATCTTTTGATGAAATAATTGATTTCGGATATTCAAAACCCATAAGTTTTTCGCCATATTATAATGTCTATAAACCTATATGGGAGATGTATAGTCTAAGAAGTAACTCTTGGAAGAAACTTGATGTTAATTTTCCTGAAATGAAGATCAACTCTTGTACTTGAATGGGATATGTCATTGGATAGGTTACACAAACAATGATGAATTGTGCTTAGTGTCATTTGAGTTCAGCAATGAGATGTGCTATATAACTAGTTTTAATGATACTTATTCCGAAGAGAGAAGGTTATTGATCTTAAATGGCTCCTTTGCTTTGACGTCAAGGTATGTAGATAAATTCGACATTTATATTTTGGGTGAATTAGGTAAGAAGGAAACATGGACTAAACTCTTTGTTCTTGAATCCTTACCTTCCCTTGTGTGTCCTATTGGAACAAGAAATATGGGTAATATACTATTTCAAACACAAGATGGTGAACTAGCTTGGTTTGATTTAAGTACCCACATGATCAAAAAGTTTGGTGTTAAAGGACTTTTGCATTCATGCAAAACAATAATTTATAAGGAAAGTCTTCTTTCAATTAAAGGAATAAATAGTTAATTATTTTCTTATTTTTACCTAAACGGCTTATGATTGATTATTATAAATTTATTTTGCAAACATATAATAAATTAAGAAATCTTAATATAAATATTCTTTTGTAATTATTTTGAAGGTTTAACCTCTTTCTATTTATAATTTAATCTTTTTTATATTTTAATTTTACATATATTTATACCTTAAGATGTATTAATATAATAATAAATCATTTATCTTCCTCTTATTCTATATTTTTACTATGATTGAATTATAATGTAATGAAATTTTATATTAGAGGGACTTAATGTTTCTTATAAATATATGTCAACAATCTTACTAAAATGATTTTGCAAATATAGAATTGTATTCCTTCTTAAAATTATATATAAATGGTCATGTTTATAAATTGTGATTTATAAGAACTAATAATATATTAAATATTATTATTTTTAAATAAACAATATTTATATTAAAGATTGTGATGAAAAAAAGATAGAGTCAAATAATAATTATAATATAGGCAAACACACGAAAATTGTTGGTTATTTATAATTTAGGTTTTCTTAATTAAATTTTAGCATTTGGAATTTAAGAATGAACAACATACGAAAAATAATGAATGACTCAAAATTTTTCATAAATTATTTTTTACTTAATTGATTCATAATTAAAACTTAAGAGTTATTTAAAGATATATATTATTTTAAAATTATTCTATTCGTAATGATGTTAGACATTTTGGATTCAACGAAAACTATCTCGTTTTAGTGAAAACACACTAATTTAGGAGAATTATTATATTTTAAATTGGATTAAAAGATTTTACATAAGTGAAATATGATAGAATGTGATAAGATGATTGTTGTATAATTAAATTGTTGAATATGTATTGTGAGATTTGGTGTTACATGTTATGAAAATTATATTGTGATAAATTATTGAAACTAGGTGAATAGGATGTGAAATTTATTGAGTAATAATATGTGAATTCTATACAGTTGTGAAATTCATGGAACATGATATGGAAATGAGTGTGTAATAAATTGTTAAGACCATGTGTGTGACTTGTGATGAATTATAAAAAAATGATTGATTGTATGATGGTTATCGAAAATTTCATATGAGATTGTGATGATAGTAATGTCAATGAGATTGTGATGATACTATAGCCAATGAGATTGTGATGGTAGTGGTGCCAATGAGATTGTGATAATAATGGTGTCAATGAGATTGAAATGATAGTGCCAATGAAATTGGTTTGTGTGTTTTTCTATAGATGTTGAATGAGTAGGTGTTGTTTTTGTGGGAATTAGATAATTATCATGAGATACTATTTGGTATAACTTTAGTATACATATGGAATTCTAAATGTCTCTTTAAAAGGTATCCAGACTTCAATATTATTTAACTCACGTAGATAGAGATTTCATGTGATGAGAAGTCGATGGAGGTTTCAACTACACTTATCATTGGGTGGGAGGAACCATCAGTTCTTTGATATGTGAGTGGGAGATCACTTTGACGTGAAATTGCTAGAATAAGGATAAACATGTGTAATCCTAAGTTGAAAAAGATTCAAAAGGGATTACTAATCTAAAGAAAAATAAGACTAATTAAGGAATACTGTCTATAACTTGATAACTAGTAAATATGAACATGTGTTAACCTTTGAGATTAAGAATTTCATATAATTTTTTAGAAAAATTTGTTTAATATATTAGGTATATGTGAATGAATGTGTGTGATGAATGCACGTGATTATACTCTACATTTCACCTTTTGTATTTTAAATTAAGTCTTCAATATTTGTAATCTCAATTTAAATGTGTGCGTAATTTGTTACATAGGAGGCTTCGTTTTCATGTATATAAATTTAGGATGCTTTTTCTTTTATTCATTAGGATTACTAATCTAAAGAAAAATAAGACTAATTAAGGAATACTGTCTATAACTTGGTAATTAGTAAGTATGAACATGTGTTAACCTTTGAGATTAAGAATTTCATATAGTTTTTTAGAAAAATTTATTTAATATATTAGGTATATGTGAATGAATGTGTGTGATGAATGCACGTGATTATACTTTACCTTTCACCTTTTGTATTTCAAATTAAGTCTTCAATATTTGTAATCTCAATTTAAATGTGTTCGTAATTTGTTACATAGGAGGCTTCGTTTTCATGTATATAAATTTAAGATGCTTTTTCTTTTATTCATTAGGATTGTTTCCCTATGCATTTTATGGACAAAGGACAAGGCATGTGTCTGCATGTACTATGTCAATTTGCCTACCAAAATATTAAAGTTTAAGGTTCTATCACAAATATATAAAGAAAATTAATTTAAAAATATTATATTTAAGGTCCTAATCATTGTATTTTTTAATTTGTAGGACACAAATAATTTTCTAGTAGTAGATATATTCTAATTACAAGTATTCTTTTTAATAAATATAATAGAAGTTTCCATAAAGTGTTGTTGTATTTATTATTTTTACAACATTAATTAAGTTATAAGGACACATAACTGATGATATAGGTTAACTAATTTATAAGCTAATAAATGTTGTTAGAGTTTAAATTTGAATTAGAGTTGTATAAAAGTTGAAATTATTTTGTCTTATTATGTAATTTATAGGTGAATATTTCTTTAATATTATTGTGTGAATATATTTATTTTAAAATAATATATAAATGAAAAAAAAATATTTAAAATCTTAAAACTTTTTAATGAAAGATAATATATATTTTATATAATTGTTCTTATGATTTATTGATAAATATTTTTAGGGTTTATACCATTCTGCAATACATGAATTTCATTTAAAATTTATACTAGAATTAAGTGTTGGTAGAGGTGAAATAGATTTATATTTAAATATATTAATCTATTGTTTTAAAATACAATCTTTATGACGAATTGTTAAGCTTTATTACGTGCAAATTGTCATCATACGACTTTCTACCATGAATATTACCGGTTTGGTTTTATTTTATTACATTTTAAGGAATTCTTTTATGAAAAAAATATTTATAATGATTATTTTAATTTTTTTTATTTCAATTGAATAATTGTCATAATATATATTTTTTTATATTATTTTTTCACCATATCTTTTATGTCAATTTCAATAAATTGTCATAAAAAAATAAAATAATTTATTAATAATTTTTTTATAGATTAAAAAAAATAACGTGGATTTCTTTAAAAAAATTATATTTATTCTAATAATTTTTCTTCTTGCATAATATATATATATATATATATTTTAAAGTTTAAGATGAATTAAAATCTTACATTAGATAGAAGGGAAAAGTTAAATAACATATAAGTGAAAAATATACACAAACTTTTAGTCGTAAAAAGTGGAGTTGTATTCCGTTGTTATATAATTGTGATTTACCCCATTGGTAAAAATATCTCGGTATTACCCTCTTCTAGATACCTAACAATGGTATCAAAACCAGATTCGTTCGGCCCACAATGAGTAGGCGAAGGATCCTAAGTCAAGGTGTATCTTTATATCGAAAGTGTTTCTCACATAGGTTTCAGGTAAGCGTGTCCCCGTTAAAGAATGACGGTATAAGTAAAATAAACGTTCATCGTTCAGAAATTCATGATGCTTCTATTAGAGGGAATTCACACTTGAGAGAAAGATTATTAGAGTTTAAAGTGAGTTCAAATCTCATATTAGATAAAAATGATAAGGTTGAATAATATATTTTTATGTTCAATAAATTTAATTATAAAATTATCGGATTTTTTATCAAATTATTATATTAATAATTAAATATTATAAATTAGTTCAAAATCAACAAAATAAAAGAAAAAAATAAATATATTGATAAAATCTAGCAAAACGAACCTACTACTCTTTACAACCCTAGACCTTGAGAAATTTTAATTTGGTGTGATTCCCAGTTATATATACAAGCAGAATCCTATATTGTCTACTCATTGTCATATATAGAATGAATCAGCATAGAATATGGACCAGATATTTAGCTTACTGGACTTCTTTTCATGTACTCTATAGAAAAAAAGTTCAATTATGAAACAGAGAAGAATGAAAATTTGAACTTGTAGAATTAAAAAATTACAAAAATTAATAAAACTCATTTGCTAACCTGAGAAGCTTTTACAAATGACATTGGACTATAAATTGAGAATATTCGGCACCACCATTACCATAGACTTCCATAATGAATTCCCTCGTTGTTGCCATCACCATGTCTTTCCCATCACCATGTCTTTCTTTTTCTTTGGTTCCACAAAGGGATTTGATTATTGGAAGATCGTACAAATTTGGCCACCAGGCTACTGCTTCCATAATTCTTGTGTGGCAACAAAAGTCATACCAGTCATTATGGCCATCTAACAACTACTTACCATATCCATCCAGTTGCACACGTGTGAAATTAAGTAATTCCATGGTAAGGTTTCCATTTCTTAATAATAGTATTTTGATATGTTATTTAAGAGATGATTTATATATATATATATATAATATTATTTTTATCAGATCAGTGGAATACGGACACAACTAGACCAAGATTGGCCAAACAATTATGGGAAAAACTTTGCCTTCTAGCCTACTTGATTTCTCGACTAAGTACTAATATGGTACAAGAAAACTTTAGGGGTGGGACTCATGGACAACACCTTACATATAAGCCAAAATTCTGACAACGATGCCCATTTTTTAGAATGGAGTTAGGTAGGCATCTTATTAAGCACTTGGAGGACCCCCATAATGAAGTTATCAAAGAGGAACTTAACATGTCCGATATCAAATAGGCATACATGTAGAAGAACTCCCTTCTCCAACCGCCTTGGCCATGACATATGTTGTCTATAGCACAACACCTATTGGTTGAGATAATGTCATTATGGTTAAGACCCTCAAGCATACCTACAAGTTCAACATGGACAGCCAATAAAATTTTGAAAAATACTCTTTGACATTTTAATTCACGCATTTGTAGTCATGGTGTAATAACATATTGTCCTTAGCTCATTTTGAAACCTCATCAACAACTAAATGATCGATATTGTCGCAATCAGAGGCATCATTCTAGGAATCCTCTCAATTAGGTGAATTTTGATTGACATTGTTGGATGATGAAGACTCAACCAAGGAGACATCTTTTAGCATATTCCCACCCAAATGCTCCCCTATAACATTTCGGGCATGGCATGAATTATGTACTTATTATATACTTATACCATGTCCAGATCATCTTAGTCAAAGTACCTATAATATCTTAAACATAGGATGAATTATATGCCTATATCATACCAAGAATATCTTGACCAATAACACCTATAACACCTCAAACATAGGATATATTAACTTAATATAAAATAAAAAATTAAATAAAATGAGACTAAAAAATTAATTTAATATAAGAATATTTATTTTGTTAATCGAAGTATTCATATTATATTGCTAATATAATTTATTACACTAAATAAAACAACTAATATCATCTTAAATATATAATATAGACCTATTAAGAATAAGTTCATCTAAATCTTATAAATAAATAGTTAAAAAAATTAAAATACATATATTATTTTTTATTATTACACATGTGATAGTAATCTAATTATAAACTAATTTGGTGGTCGAAGTATTTTTATAAATTTTATAAATACACTCCCTTGCTAATCAAATGCTAAAAAATTCTCATTTAAAATAAAAGAGATCATTAATATTAAAAAAAAATTACTTAACTTTTTTGGAAGAACAAATTTATTTTTCTTATCTATACAAACAATTAACAAATTAAGCATACCCTTATTTATCCAAACATTAAATTCTTTGATGAAAGCACACTATATATGGTTTTGCGCTAGCGGTTACGAAATTTAAATATTCCATTGTCAATTTTCAATGAAAAAAATTCACTTTACTTTTTAATTAGTGTTTTAACATGGGTTAACATTTATGATCATATATAAATTAACTTCATAAAAACCAATTCCATGGGGACGATTATCTAATGAGAATCTTTATTTAATTTTTGCTGTGTGTAAAAATTCATTTGATAATTAATAATCACATTATCATGAGTGTGATTAGTTGTGAATTGAAAGCAATTTGTTGTAAAAATAAAGGTTTAAATCCATTTTTTATCCTTACAATTTTTCAAATGTGTTATTTTCATGTTTATAAAATTTTAGTTTCAAATTTAGTTTTCTAAATTTAATAATTTTGATTCACTTATATCTCATTCAATTCTTAACGGAAAATGTTACATGTCTAATTTTAACATAAAGGTTTAAAAGAAAATTTTAATATATATTAGTATGACAGATACATTAACTTTTTTTTTTATATATATAATAATTGAAAGATACATTAATCATAAATTAGAATCATTGAAGTTTTAGAAAAATCAAAACAACAAATATACAATCAAAATTTTATAAAAAATAAAATCATAAGATAAAAGTATATTTAAGCTGAGGAAAACACAAAGTAACCAATATTAAAATACTATATTAGAAAAGTCATAAGTACTCCAAGCCAAAAATGTCAAGGATTTACAAATAATAATAATAATAATAAAAAGTTACTTGTGCATTGTAACAGATTATAGAAACAAGATCCAGAGTTTAGTTCTTTGAATTGACCACAAAATTAATAGTCTTGAAAGTGTGGTCTGATTAGGCCTGTCTAAGCTTCTGCTGACAGCAAAAGAAAATGCAGCATGAAGACCTTCATAATCTAATTAAGGACCCCACTACTTCCCCCCACTCGTGCGCTCAACACATGGGGATGATTAAAATATCAACACACACCAATTTAATTATCACCACTTTCAGGAATTTCAGTTTCAATAATTCTGTTTTCAACCACACCATGTCACCAGAACAAGAGGCAAATTATGGCTCAAGTACAATTCTTTATGTGCCTAACAATCCATAGCCAAAGAAAAAAATGCATAAAAGATTGTATTAAAAGCTTCAAATCAAAAGGGGTCAAAGAAAGGGCATGGACCAGATCAATCATGGCCTCAAAGAATCACTTTCTCAGTTTAATTCTAGTCAAATTATCTATGCAACTAGTGGCTCTAGGCCCCTCTCATCATCACTTCTAGTTATGCTTTCATTGCATGCAAGAGCCATTTTCTACTCAGGGGTTTTCTTATTACTGTGGATGAAGTATATGTGTAACAGAGACTAAATCTAACTCAATTCTGGTATATGTATAATATAAATAAACTAAATCTAATTCATTATCTGATACCGGTATGATAAAGATAATAAGATAACTTCAAAATTTTATTAAAATAAAATCTAATATCATAATGTAAAAATTGATTATGAACTTAACTCATCTCCAAAACCGGTTCAGAAGGTGAGGTTTCCACTTTACTTATATATTATAGTTTGGCCTCATTATCCTCCCCTCACTTCGAGGAGTCATTTTCAACTTGAACGTGACCTGTTAACAACTTTGTTAACAATCAAGATTCCTCAAACTATGTAGAAAGGGATCATAATCTATTAATAGGTGGTCCAATAACCTGTCAACCAAGGTTCAGTATATTAATAAGTAGTCGAATTTAGGTTCAATAATCTTGTTAACCTGATTCTGATACCATATAAAAAGTTAATTCAACTCCAAAACCGGTTCAGAAAATAAGGTTTACACTTCACTTATATATTATAAATCGATCTCATTTCTAATCATTGTGGAATTTTTCCAACTCATAATAAATTGGAAATGAAAGAATGATGTGTGTGACATGCCATATATTTCACCTTTCCTCATAAGAGGGAAACTTTGAAAAGATGTAAGAAAGTGGAAAACCGATTTGACCAAAAGCAACACTGATGGACTAGTTATGAAGGTGTTTTGAAATTATAAAGGAAAAGAAGTTGGCTCTTCTTTTATGTACAGAGGATTTTTCTTGAGCCTAGTTAAAGTCATCAACGTGCTTAAAGATCACTACATTTATCATCTTTCTACCACGATTTCAAGTCAGGTATACTACTACTAACATTCTATTGGATCCAATAAAGTCTTGGTTCAATGCTTGAAAATAGAAAAAAAAAATTAAAAAGAAAGATTCTGTAAAACTATCAATTAAATTTATAGAGATAAATTAATTATTGATTTCTATAAGACCATAGTGTCTTTTTCTTCTTGATCATTGTATTTTCTTTTATATGGATGTTATTTCTCCTTTAAGAGTAAGATGTATCATTTTGTATACTCAAAATTAGATAGATAAGTATGTTTTACAAAAGTTCAACAAAATAATACTTTATATAATTATGTAAAATTATCGAATTTAATAAGTAATCTATTAAAATAATATTAAATAAATACTAATAAAGTCATTTGGTTGCAAATGCATATAAAGTATTTGAATTATATAAAATGAAAATTATAAAAATGGAATGTAACCTTATATAACTCTTACTTTATGAGCTAGCAAAATTAATCAAGAGATCTCATTGAACACTTAGATGTGTTCAATTCCATGTTAATAATGTATAAGGAATTCAAAGATTTCATAACAAGTAAAGTTTTCCCATAGACTCTAGGTTGATAAACAAACACTTAGGGTTCAAATAATTTTATATATGGAAAAGACAATTGCAAAGATGAACACTACCATGTACAAATCCAAATGAAGAAATCCCTATAAAGTTAGATAAATAATGTAAACATATTCAACTATGTAAATTCATTTGGAACTAAAAAAATATACTTATAAGAACTAAAGAAAGAAAAAGAACTACAAATATTAAAATTAAAAAAAAACATATTTATAAAAATGAAAATTAATATTAAAATAAATTAAAAATAAAAATTACATCGTAATTTTAAATTGTTAGAACCCTAAATATTATGAATCATAATTAAAATTAATTAGTTATATTTAAGAACGAGTGAATAAAAATTAGAGTTATTTTTTCATACTTATATATTTTATTTATTAAAAAAATTCATTTTAACAAATATTTTACTTTTTATTCTTGTATTTTTATATTTTATATTTATAAAAATAATATTTATTTTGTTTTTAATTTTTATAAAAATATATTTTAATTTTATAACTTAATATTTATAACAATTTTATTAATACGAAGATAGAAGTAGTTTAATTAAATAAGAAATAAATATTTTATTAGTTAAATTAAAAAGTTATAAATAAAAAATTTAACTATTCAAATTTTATTTACATAAAATTAATCTTTTTAAAATTTATATTTTCTCTCTTCTTTCTAAGTTTCTAATTTTATTTTTTATTTTTTTTAAGATTTGGGTTTATTTTTGTAAAATTAGTAAAAATATATCCACTTTATTTTATAAAAATTTTGTTTAGACTAAGTTCATCTTTTCTTTTTTTTTTTTTACTATAAATTGGAAGTTTGTATAGAATAATAAATGTGGTTGTATGTACCTTTTTAGAAAAAAAAAAAGAATTTATACTAATTTAGGATTACAGTGATATGTTTATTTTATTGATCAAGATTTTTTTTTTTAAAATATATGAATTTTCTATTTGAGTATAAGTATTTGGACATTTAACTTGAAAGCATTTATTTTGAAAATAAGGAAAATTAATTATTTTAAATATCATTATAGTACCTTAAGTTAGTGAACTTGAATGTCGGAAAAGTAACTTGATCAATAATATTGAAACGTCTAAGGACTTGATTGAGTTTGAATATTTACTTAACCATTTTATTTTGTTCAACAAATTTGCATTAGTACGATGAAGTTAAGAAATTAAGATTTCATTTAATAAGAGTGTGTACTTACTAAATTTAGAAAATATGAAGATAATTAACTTAACAAAAATTTAGAAAAGATAATTGTTTGAGTTTTCTTTATATTATTATTTTTGTGCTTTGGATGAATCTTCTACTATTAGTTATAAATTATATATTATAAATAAGTAATTGATTAAACAATATTAGATATTAGAATTTGTATAGACTAGATTTACATTCCAGATCTATTAATTTTCTTTGTATTTCAACAAATATTCATATTCTTATCTTTTCAAGTTCTCATGCTTCTACCTTATATAATTTTACATTTCAAGTTTTGTAATTCTTATAGTTTTAGTTCAATTTTTACATTATAATTATACTCTTCTTTAATTTATTGCAATGCAATTTACTTTTTCTACTATTTTTAATTATTTTTTAATGTTTTTCTAGATTTATAGAATTAATTTTTTAAATGAATTCTTGAATCATTGATTGAGATTTTCTTCATTAATATTATAGACATTTATAGTTCAATGTTTTTATATGTAATTGAAATTGTTTAGTTGAATTTGATCACTTAATCGTGAATCAACTTAGGTTTTATGTTGTTACTTTTTCTATTGTTTAATCATGAGTATACCAAGGATTCAATACACACTATATATATCACATATACTAGTACTCATTGGTAACTACTTATTATAAGTATTATCACATCATATTAATTTATTAACATAAAGTTCATAACACGAATTTTTTACGTCATCTTTCACCATCATTCAAACAATTTAACTATCTCAAACCATATTCTACTCTATATAAATACACATCATATCAAATTTTTATGTCAAATTAACTATTTCAATACCTTTTAAAAATATCATAGTCTTTTTTTTTTTTTTTACAAAATCTGCTTAGCAAAATTAATAATATTGAGCTAATTATGCAGAAAAAATTAACTTCCAAATTTTCTACATAATTGTGTTGATTGAATTCTAATTCCATTGAACAAAAATTTCATTAATTTAAGGTATTAAGTTTATCCCAATTTTATTGAGTGAAGTCTAATTTTGTTGAGGAAATTTTTCATAATGTTTGAAACTCTAATATTTTCTCAAATTCATTGAGAAAAAAACCATCAAACATTAAGCAAATTTTTGACAGAATTGGTACTCCAACATTATGTCAAATCCACTTTAACAAATTAAATTTGTGGGCAAATATATGGAGCAAACACATGCAATACTTGTATTTTCAACCAAAAACTTAACTACAATATGTTATATTCATCTTCAAAAAATCAAACCAAGCAAAGTATATCCATATCGATATCAACCAAATCTCAATCCAACAAATCATATATTCATTCAATCAAATTATCAAACAACAATGTACATCACCAACTAATAATCATGTTTTAAAACATCTAATATAATTCACAATTCATATCAAATAAATTAATATCTAACAAATTTATTTATGATCACGCCATCTTTTCAAATATTCAGGTATTCTAACCTAAAGTGTTATCTTGTATATTTAAAATCATTAGATTCTCTTATCTAATTTTTTTATTACCAAAAATTTAAAATTGAAAATAAGGATTAAGGTAGTGATACTCTAATTTGTTCTCAAAATACTTGATTCACAAATCAATTATATTACTACATATCTAAATTAGTATAAATTCATATCTTTTATCCAAAAATCTTATAATAAAGAAGTTAAAGCTTACATACAAGTAGATTTCAAAAAAGACAACAAAAAACTTATAAAAAAAAGAGCTTACTCTATTCAAAATATTAACTTTTATTTTTTATTAAATTTTATTGATACTCTTAAATCTTAAAAATAATAAAAAATATCAAGAAATTAAAAAAAGTAAAATATTTAGAAAGGAAACAATTCTAAAACTTTTCATATTTCATCGTATTCTTCTTATAAATTTTTTATAAATCTTACAAAAATCTTACAAAATTCATACAAAAATTTATGAAAAATTCATTTTTTACATAAAAATTTAAATGACATAAAATATAAATAATTATAATAAATTTTAGAAAAATAATAATTTTAAATAAATAATAAATAAAATATTTATTTATTTATATATTATAAAAATAAACTAAAAAGCATTCATATTTTAAAAATAAATATTATCTATTTATAATTAAAACTCACTTCTTTTATTTATATATATATATATATATATATATTATTTTCATTTTCTCTTACATTGTTATAGTAAAGAAAAAATAAATATTCTAATTTTGTAATTAAGAGTGTGGTAAAAAAAAAGAAAACATCAACATGAAAATGAAAAAAAAAAAAATATATATATATATATATATATATAAACATATTTTATATTTTTTCCTTAAAATATAATTCATTTTTCTTTAGGTCAATAAAAGACTTCTATTCAACTTTACGTAGATGTAATTTTTTTCAGTTTCAATGTTTATTATTATATTCCAATTTCTATAAAATACTTTTATTTTTTAGTCTTCCACGATTTCTTTTTTCATTTTAAGTAAGTTACTCTGAAAAATATTAAATAAAAACTAAAATAAAATGTTCTATGTTATTGTAAAGATTAAGCTGAAATATTTGAAAGAATAAAGACAAAACAAAATTTGAATAATGAAAACATATGTAACCCTAATAAGTATAGGTATTGGATAAAAAATAGTGATAACGAAAGAAGGCACATCCTTAGAGGGTGATGCATCTTGTTATAGTTCTGAATAAGTAATAACACTCCATTGGTGGGTCCTTTCTCTGTGTTGTAACTTGAAGTCTTGTTATCACATCAAACATGTTTTTTTGTGCTTTCTAGTCACTTCACTTGGACACATTTAATTAGTCCTCTATCTCACTCACTCACTTCACTTCTTCAATCACTTTCTTCCATTCCTTATTTCCTTAATTTAAATACTTTTATAATCACATATTTCACTTCCATCAACTTTTTTTGCAAATTAATGTTTAAGGGTTTTCTTTATCACTCTCTCAACCATTCATAAATAATTATTCAAATTATAAAAGAAATACCTTTATAAATAAAACGTGTGTATATGACTAATCTTTTTCGATGCATTTTTTAGACATTATTTTTTTTTTGAGTAAAAGTTAAAATTTAATTATAAAATGGTATTAATATTGGTTTACTATATAGTACACATTCTGGAGAAATTAAATTTAGCAATCATATTGTAGTTGTATCCATCCAACCTGCAAACAAAAATGGTGTCCCAATGCTAAAGGAACATTTAACACTTCTAAAGTAGACCAATAAAATAAAGATGAACACGTAAAGTTTAAGTTGCCCAAAACCCAACCAAACAAAGTTTCAATATTTCTAACCAAAATAGCCACACATCCATAAAATGTTCATATTTAGTATGCACATATGAGATGGACAGAAACACCAATCTCGATACCCTCTTTCAGATTAACTTGTGCTTTCAGAGTGAATGAGTTTATGCCTCTCTTTTTTCTTTTTCTCTTTTGATACAGTTAAAAATTCTAAGAAAAACTGAGCCTCTAATACTTGGAACTTGCATGAAAGTTAATTAAGTTTGAGTGTTATAGTTTGAGAAGAATCATAGACATGATACGTAATAATAACAACCCTAATGAAAGAGTAAAGTGAATACTTGAATTTATATCAGAAATGTGAGACATGAAGAACTATTGGAAAAGGGTGAAAGACAGGACACTGGCATTGTCGAGAGGGAAAACAATCTCGTACTAGACAGAAAAACGGGGGCATGAAGGAGGGAGGAGGAAGAGAAGGTCCTGTACGAGGTGAAAGAAAGTGTAACTTTTTTAGCAGAAGCACAGGGCACCAATAGTAAGTCTCACATTTCATGGTGTCACTTTCTGTGCTTGCTTTGTGTCATTTTTTTGAAGAGGAACAGGAAATTAAGTGAAATGAGAGGTGACAGGTGAGAGAGAATAAGAGGGTCTATAAATAAATGTAGGATTGAATAGATAGATAGATAGAAAGAGATTGAATTCAATTCAATTCAATTCAACAGAAGAAGAAGAAGAAGATGATAGATATGAATGAGATGAGATAGATAGGAATGGATGTTTGTCCCACGTGCTGCCGTAGGAAGGTGGTGTGGCACGTGGCTTCTTCTAGTGGCGGTTGGAAGCTGATATTGATGCTGTCTGTCACCTACTGAGGTGAACTCTCTTCTCTCTCTTCTCTCTCTCTTCTCTCTCTTCTTCACTCATCTCACCATGTTATTTTGTGTTGTGCACTGTGTTTGCTTCACGCAAGCCCTCTTCATCCCTTTCTTTCCCTACTATTCTACTATATTCCCTCCCTTCTTAACTTTCCTTGCTTTGCTTGCGTGGCTTTAAAGTTTCAAACTTTCAACCAAATTCAGCCCCCCACCACACACAACACACAACACACTATGCATTAACCTTAACAAAATACTTCTCATCAACATTAAAAACCATTCATGCTACCCACTTGCCTATAAACATCATTCTTGGAATATATGGAAAAAAATGAGTATTCTATGATGTGGGAAGAAGAAAAAAATACAACTTTAATTATCATTTGCATGTCTCTATATATATATATATATGCCTATGTTCTATTATTTCATAAAAAATAAAAATTGGAGTTTTATTTATTAGTTTACTATATTTCCAAACACCCTCTTTATTTTATTTAAAGATTACAAGTATTCTTTATTAGAAACTTAATTTATGTTTGCGCTAAATAGGATTATTTTGGGAAGAGCTACACTTCTAGTTGATTTACACTTATTCAATATTCTAACACAGTTTTTTGTCATAAACTAAAATTTGTTAAAAGTATCAAAATTAGACGAGTCTTCCCTTTAATGTCTTGTGATTTTGTTAAATTTGAACCGATAGAAAATAATATAAAGAATTGATAGAAGAATGTTTTCTTTAGCACTCTTCAAGGATGAGTAATATTATAAAATACTTGAGAAATTGCGTCTTCCATTGGTATACCTTTCTCACGTCTCATTAATTAAAAACTAATTTGTAATACTTCTCACAGAAATTTCATAGGATTACTGAAATCAAAGTCTTTGCTAGAAGCCAAATTAAAACTGAACCACCAAGCTAGTCCATCTCAAGTGAGTGACCCACCACCAAAAGCATTCACTCATTATTCTCTCCACATCAAATCAAAATCAAGTTAGCAAGTAACATACAATCCCCTCATTTACATCCCACACCTCATTATATATATATATCTCTTTCTTCGTGCCCCACAAAAATTTTTGGTTCAACCCTGAGCAAGGAAAAGATTAGGCCAATTTCTGGCTCCAGATTAGATTGTAGAGATGGATTATGGAGGAAAGATTGGTGGAAGTGAAAGAGGTGGGCCTTGTGGTGCCTGCAAGTTTCTGAGGAGAAAGTGTGTGAAGGGTTGCATATTTGCACCATATTTTGACTCAGACCAAGGAACTTCACATTTTGCAGCAGTGCACAAGGTATTTGGGGCAAGCAATGCCTCTAAGTTACTCATGAGAATCCCAGCTCACAAACGTCTTGATGCTGTTGTTACTCTTTGCTATGAGGCTTTGGCTAGGGCTAGAGACCCTGTTTATGGCTGTGTTGGTCACCTCTTCGCTCTTCAACAACAGGTTTATCTCACTCACTTCATTTCCCTCCTTCATTTTCTACTCATCACTTTATCCATTCATTTCCTTTCTAATTGGTCATAACCATATTTTTCAAATGTAACAAAAGTAAGAGGCAAATCCAAGGGTTTAATTTTTGTTATGTATCTTCCCTTGCTGTTTTGGTTTTCTGCATTTCTGAGTAAACACCAGATAATGCATGTTTGTCAACTACTTAATGTTAAAAATTAATCTTTTCATTTTAATAATAAATCATATCTCCTAAGAGATAGAGATTGAGTCTAGTAAAACGAGATGGTTAATTTAATCAAAATTCAAGTTATATTAACTCAAACAAGATTATTTTCTGTTAAAAATGAACACATGTGAAGAACTTAAAAATGAATGAGTGCATTAATATTATCTCTCATTACACCCTCTTTATTGATCTTCCTCTTTTAATCTTTCTCTTCATTACTGTTACTTCTCCTTTTGTTTCTAAACTATGCATAAGTGATACATGAAGGTGTTGGAATAAGTACTGATGCTAACTTGCTTGTTCTTGAATCCTCAGTTAATACTCACTGCACTTCAGATCAATCATTCACTGCAATAGGCTTGATTATTGTAGTTTAACCGGAGAAAGAAAAATAGAAAGGGATTAAATTTAAGAAATCAAGTGGTAGTGATCATGCTAACATGCGCCTGGGTGTGAACTGGTCCTGTGCTTGTACTTTCCAGTGTAGTCTCTTGACAAGTATCACTGTTTTGCATTCCTCGTAGGTCAAGATCTTACCATTTAGGATATTATTATAGTTTGTACATTGTACTGTTTGCTTTGACACGTTTGTTAGCTTTTGGACAATTTTTCCATGGAAGCCATACACTACTTAATTAGGACGCCCCCTATAAGTGTAGGTAGGTTTTGTGATTTCAAGGTACCCATATATATGCATATATATTCAGGTATACTATATATACTATTACTAGCTACTACTAATTAATACATTAAATACCATGTATTTAAATAAAACCTACCCAGAAGGTCTACATTTAGCATAAAAACTTGGGCACCTGAAATTCATGTGTTGTTGAAAATTAGGTTTTCAATGAATAAAACTTTGTGAAATTGATGTTAGTTATTAATATAAATGTAGTATTTTTATGTTTTTTATAAAGAGAGTGGGGGTGGTGGTAGCCGCCAACTGGGTGTAGCTGACTATGGAGGCTTGGTTGTTGCTTGCCGGAGCCACCAAGCAACAAAATTAGCAGCTCGAGAAATATTCAAATATTTTCTGTCTTGACTTTCAAACTCTTGCTACATATACACATTATATTACCAAATGGTAATTAATGTTCACAATTTATTAAAATTAAGTGATTAAAAATAATGAAGATGTTCCTTCACGTGAATATATTGCAATAGCTCCTTGATATTGATTTGTGAGGAAATTTCAGTCTAATGGGGTATTTTTTAACAATGAATAATATCAGATTTTGTACTTGAAATTTCTGGTTTTAATAAATTTTATAATGTAATGATCACTGAATAGCAGGACATTGTCTCGTGTATAAAAGTCTTAAAAATCCACACGCTTGTATTCATTGTTTATTATATTCAGCACGCTAATCAACTCAGTTACCATATACTGAACTATTAGTCCACAAATAAGTTATTTTATCCAGTGTTTCTTACAGTAATTTTTATCTCCAATTACAAGTTGTTTAGATTAATTTTTACACTTCTCTTTTGCATGTTATGTTTGTGTGTTGGAAAAATTATATACATTTAATGTTATTTTATTTTTACAAACTGTAAGTTTCATCACTTTATCCACGAAATTATGCAGTGTAACTGCAGAATATTGTATATGTTATCTGTAAAAAGAAGATGAGATACAATAAAGTGCTCGTTTTTGAGTTGTATGAAACTTTATGAACTTAATCTACTTAATTAAAACTAAGGATGTAAAGTGGTAGATTTATTTATTAAAATGCGTATTGTAAGATATTGCGCAGAAAGAAGCTATCATTTTCCAATGTTGCTTTGACAAGTCTATGCTATACTAAGGTTATTATTTATTATTGATCATCTTATTAGATAAAGTTGCATAGTCTTATGCGTGGTACAATAGCAGCAAACCTTTTTCTTATACTTGAGAATGCATTAAGTATTATCTAAATTCTAAGATGCAATAATTGACTAGTAGAACCTCTCTTCATGTTCATCCATGATACCTGTGATTAACCACAGAGAAAATAGTAAGATAACACTTGCACGTAGTACACTATATATACAATGTTTTTGTTCCTTTCGTGGTCATTATTGGGCAGAAACACACCAATTGATTCCTCAACTTTAATTAGGTAGAATTCCATTCCCTCTGTGATTAGTTACCAAATAACAATTAAGTAATCCCCCTTCTAGATTCTGCAGAGAGAAAGGAAAAGCAGTTTGGATAAGATTGATTTTGTCCTTTTTGTTGCAATTAAACAAGCCTTCAAAATAAAATATTGAAGCTTAAGTTTATCTTTTAACCCTGAGAGAATATTCTTCACTTGCCTGTATAATTTGGAGTATGATAAATTGTATTAAAATGCCGGCACATGATTGAGGTAAGTGGCCATAATCTTTATCTTTTTATCTCTGACATTCTTTTAATATTGGTCTGTTCTATGATCTGGTAAAAGCACTTTTTGATCAGTTAATGAGTTAATCTCTTTCTTCAGAAAAAAAATGTTCTATTAATATGACTACAGAATTATTAGGTTATCATATTTTATTAAAGCATCTTTCAGTGTATAGTTGTTGTCACTATGATGTATAAATAATTGTAATTGAGGTGCAACTGATATGTACTGTTGTTGTTTACTATAAATGGGTTACAATTTCACTGCCCTTTTCATATAACAGAATAGAACTTTTTTTTTTAACAGAAGAGAACATAAGAAAGAAACAGTAAGTTTGAAGAAAGAAGGAGTTATTTAAGGCTATATTTGTACTATATTGTCACAAGTTAATTGTATACCCCATTAGATTTATGGGCAACATTTAAAAGATAAATTATTAAACAATTCACTTTCCAAATAGTGTGTATTTCAAAATCTGAAACACAATTCAAGTATATATGCTGATACCTATAAAGTGTAGCACAAGTAGTTAGTAGATTAGCTTCTTTACACAATTTCGAATCCAGATTCTGTGAATAGAACATATGTGTGAGGAGAATAAATGTCCCTTAACTAGTATTTTACTTTCTCAAAAACTAGTCTCGTAACTTTCAGCTGTAAAAACACTTTTTTTTTCTGGAAAAAGAGAGAGAGAGAGAGAGAGTTAATATGATTATATGTTATCTGTACTTAAGATGGTAGTTCTATGAATACTTTTTAAACTAGTACTGCACTAGCTAGAAAGATGAAAAACTCACAAATCTAAAACATCGCATTATATTCCATAATATGGTACAACACACAATGATTAACTAGATCTTGATTTGAATTGTGCAGGTTATGAACTTGCAGGCTGAGTTAACCTATGTCCAAGCCCGTCTTGCAACAATGCAGCGCATGCCAATGGCAGTAGCTCCTCTTCCACACCCTCAAAGCTCTTCACCACCAACTCTTCCTTCCTCAGATCATTTGGCATCAAATGCTGACATGCAAAGTGTCCCTATTATGCACTATGATACCCTTCAACCCCATTCAGCATCATTAGAGTTAAGCAGCATCCTTTTCAATCAATCAGATCAACAACTGGAGGATAGGGAACTCCAAGCTTTGGCTCGAGAATTTGTGACAAAATACTTGCCCGGAGTAAGATTCCAGCAGTCTAACTCTCCCTAAGCATAACTTTGCTTACCTTTTTCTTGTCTTTTGATGTCAATGCTTTTGTTAATCATGTCTAGTGAAATCATAACTCTACTTAATGTGCTGAGATTGTTGATAACTGTACTATTGGAAGAGTACTTTCAAACATGAAGAATCATGTAACAACCAATGGCTCTCTTTCTTTGGCTAACAAATTCTCCACGTTCTTTTCTTGGAAATTGGAAAACATAATTCATCATGAACTGTGTATCAAGTTTATATAATGTATATCTGGTTATTAGTAGATTCTGAAACATTTAAATGTTAAAAAGTTATAAGCTAAGCTATCATCAATGTCGAGCATAAGTTTTTCGTTGCAGTATGTTTCGTTTAAAATTCGTTAACTATAGGCATCCTTATAAAACATCCATGCCTTGAACATGAGAGAACGTTCTACGATAGATAAATTTATAAGCAAGAACATAATCTCGTCATTTTGATTGATTGGCATAAAAATGAAGAACTTTGTTTTCAAGTATCACACTGAATACATAATTATTTCAAAAACCACGATGGAAGAAATATATTAATAACACTTTATATAATAAGGGCTTCAAAAATAATCGTTAACATTCACAAAAATGCAATTATCATCTTTGGATGACAATCATTACCTTACGAAGAAAGCATGGGCCTAACATTGCACCAAGTTCTACTATGTCAACAAGAAACAACTTAAAAAAACAGAGACTTTAAAAACATTTCCATCAACGAAATTTGATTACAAAAAGTAAAAATAAAAACTTGCACTGACAAGGTAGCCACCCTATTGGAAATGACCCAGAGTCTGTTGCAAATCATGAAGCAGACACATCAACCACAGACCAAACAAATAACAATAAACAAAAGAAGAATGAATAATATATTTAAAGAACAACCCACGTGACAAGTGAACCTTAAATACTCCACTCCACCCATTCTGCTGAAATGTTCCATGAATGATACTGAAGCATCAGTACTCAAAGTTCCATGAATCTTTCTGATCATGTCCGCTGTTCATTAAACTCGATTCATCACAAACATAGAAAGAATTAGTGTACTAAGTCCAAGTAAAAAAAGAAAAGAAAAAGAAAATTCAGCTTGATGCAATCTCCAAGCAACAATTTATTTCTAAAATGCTGCAATAAATGTGTCACCCAACAATGACAAAATATAAAAAATGATTTAACAATTGAAATTCACTGATTTTCAGAATAAGTCAATCACTATGAAAGAGATGAACTATGTCAAAATGACTATAGGAGGTTCCTTTCTAAACCTGTGTACCATGTGTATTATTTTTTAACAGTATTGTATCATCTAATAGTGTATCAGTGATATTATTTGCACCATTCATAAGAATGGTTATTAAGACACATTAGTAAATAACTCTTTTCCTCCTATCTCCACAACACTGGTCAAATAACTAAGTCATGTGGATCACTAATTAGGATTATCATATCTCTTTATCTTGAACTTATAGTTAATTTTTTTATTTATATTTTCCTATCTTCATAAGATCTGCTCATCACAATCCCTGATTTCAGATCTATTATTATTTTTTTAATAGAACAATTGTGACCTGTGATTATATTAATTGGAATCTTATTTTACTAATTAGGATAATTATTAAACATTATCCCACTAATTAAGTATCTCTTCATTTTTTATTTTATCAATTGGGGATAGTTGTGAAGTATGATCCTATTAATTATGAATATCTTTGTAAGCATTATGTAAAGGCAGATCTGATTGAAATATTATTTATGAGAAATTATTTTTAGAAAAACTTCTTAAAAGGGACGTCAAGGACGAGCCTGCTTCTCACTTTACCACAGGACCAAGGCTCATGACACTAGGATCTACATCTTCACGCCTTCACAATTTTCACAAATAAACATACACAAAAGAACAAAAGACAAGAAAATACTGAACACTGACAAAGCAAAACAACAAAACAGCCAAGGGTCAGAGATGAACAATTCCCCAAACCCAATAAAAGAAAGCAAAGAGAAAAGAACCAATTTTGGTCTCAGGTCTAATGTTCCTACATTCATGTCAAAGCCGGTAAAGAATCAAAGTCACGGACCTTCATGGCAAGAAGGAAAATATGGGTGCGTGACTGTGACTGTGACTGTTTACTTCTCAATTTTCTTTTCTAATAAGCATTTGGTATATCAAAGCATGGCTGTATCTGTATGTTTCCCAGCCTTCAAAGGGTGTAACTGATGCTATTACATCTTTTGAGATGTTTAAAAATATTATTAGATGGTATACGAAACATGTATCAACCAATACATAGTCTCTTGCATAATTCTGAATAAAATAAATGAAAACAATATATTCTTCTATACAAATAGTAAAGCATTATCCCACTGGGTACATATTCTTCTATACTCATCTAAATTCCAAATCTTTTTTATGGTAACTGGTTTAACTAACTTTCTGTAAAACTTGAAAACTATATACTCTATTGTTGCTACACATTAGAAACGTACACCATTGTGTTCCAGCAGTGGTAAGTTGTAGAATATTCCAGAGAACAATTACTGTTACAATGTGATGAAATCTTAGAGCACAATTACTGTTACAAATAATGAAGAATATGATCGAATTTCATAATTATTAAAAAACTTGTATAAAAACAATATAAACTTCCATACATATCTGAAATTCCAAATCCTGTTTTCTGTACAAGTAAAAATTATACTAACACCTCAAAGCTACGAAAAGTTTATTGTTGCGAGACTTTAGACAGCATATGGTGTTATGTTCTAATAATTGAAAGTTACAGAATATTCTAGAGCCCAACTTGGGCATACTGTTGTCAGATCAGATCAAATCAAAATTCTTTGATTCTTGACTCAACCTAATGAAATACTAGAGCATAATTACTATTATAAAGATATAGAAGAATCAAAAGGAATGAAAAAGCCACAAATGAGGAATATGATCAAATTCCGTACAGATTACAAGTATGCAAGAGAATACAATCAGAGATTCTAGACTTCAAAATTTGATCATATCTAGCACAGTAATGAATGAAACACAATGAGAAACAAGAAATAGATTCTCTGGTGTGCTTTCAGCTCAAAACGGCAAGCCTGCTAACTATATACGGAAGCATACCTAATTTCAGGCTATAACATGGTCTTCTTGGTCCTTACTCCTTGCATCCAGATCAGTAGCCTTCAGAGAGCCAATGGGAACTTATGAAAGACAGATGTAAGATTATTATTAGGCACTTAAAATGGTTACTAAACTGAAACAAGACATAAAGGACATTTATCAAATCTATGTGCGTTACAAAATCTCCATGAGCAGCATATAGTTACAACTTACAGGTAATTTAAAATGCACAAGTACCAATTGATACAGAGCAATAATCTAAGGTTTTGATCATAGGAATTGTAACCGCAATACAAAGAACCCTGATAATCCCAATACTGTTTCCCCCAAACTTAAAATATAGCTAGAAGTGACACTTTAACAAGGAAAGATCAAGAGAACAGCTTAAAAAGAGTCAAAAACAGGACAAACTCCATAGACTATCAGTGGCAGCCCAAGAACTAATTAGTTGATGTAAAACATGTTTATCCATATCTTCCCTCTACATGAAGATATTACTGCAACCATTGGACTTCCAACAAGGTACGCAATACAATTGTAATATTTAAATAAAGATTAGATATAACAATGCAATCAAATTTTGGTACACATCTTTGATGCTTTTCACTGAACTTTATCTAACAATGTTAGGAACCTAATTATATTAAAAGTGGTTCTTCAGGCAAGATGGTGCGACATATAACAACCAAAATCTCTGGAACATTTATTCAACAAGTAGTCCAACTCCTAAAAATTAACGGTTGAAATTGTGACCCCCAGCATTAACTATTGGAATCCCAAGCATAACCTATGGTTAATTGCCTTGAATGCCGCTTGACATGAAGAAGGCAAGGATGTGTTCTAAGAGCATCATCATAGATTCATAGTACATTAATTGATCTATTACAAATATCAGTTGAAAAAAAATTATGAGGGATGGATTCATATTTGTAGTGAAATTCAATGTAAGGTGTCGTACCCATTTCACCCAACTAAGAATAATGATATGTGCACGCATCCGAGGAGGTAATGTGCTTTTCTATGTTATTCTGGTGGCCAATGATATCTGCCTCGTAACTATTGTTTAATTTCTACGCCAATCATGTATTCAAGCATAATATATTATGGCATTTGTCACTAGAACAACAACAGTAAAAGATACGGGGAGGGGGTCACATGAATCCATAAATATCATAATTTTGAAGTTCCAGAGAGGGGGGAAACTGAGTGTACCTGAAGGCATTTGATATGGCACCAAAAACCTTCACTCTTCAATTCAGTACTAAAGAGATAGCCACGACATGTGCCAAGAAGAAATAAACAATGAGGCTGAGCTACAGATGATATATTGGGTTGTCTCACCCCTATGGCATAAAGTTAATAATCTTCAAATTGAACCAGAAGCTAAATGATCTTTTGCATATAAGAAATGAGTAAATATATAAAGCACATTGCTGGAGAGTACAATGCATACAAGTCATAGTGAAAACTTCACACAGAATAGATCAATATGAAAATAAATCACCAGTAGTTCCTCATAATACATACAAATATCTCTCTAAGTTCTAAAGCAGGTCACTCAAAACACTGATGTGCATTATAAGGACCAAGATTAAAAGAGGAAAAGCCGAAGGCCATGAACAAGGTTAACAGATATAGTCATACTCAACGAAGTTATGTGCAAGAAGCATACTGGTCATACTTTACAGAACCACAAGCAATAATAATAAATAATAAATACACCTAAAAGGCATCATGTGAGCGGCTCCAATCTTCTGTATACATAAATGTACAATCCCTCTTCTATTTGTTGGAAGGGGTAAATAGCCATTAGCCAGGACGACAGATTTCGATCTCTAAGTTAGAGTAGATTAACTTGAATGTTGTCATGACGCTATAAAATCTCTCCATGACGGAATCCACTATCTCCACAATCAGCACCAGTATCCAAAGCACAAGGAGAATCATACCATTTAGAATTGTCCTGATAGAAACTATCAACCTGCATACAGCCAAGACCTACTACATCCGAAACTATCCCCTCGTCGTGTCTGATCATTCTGATAGGCTTGGATAGTTTACTATCCTCCTCACAATCTAGAATGCTCTTATCATCAAAGTCACTGCACTTCAACCACTTCTCTGGCTTACAACTGTCACTCATCAGATCCTTCTGACTCCTGCACTCAGTCCTCATCTGATCCCCCCACGAAACCACCTCCCCCAGGGTCCGGCCAAAACTATCCTCGTCATCCTCAATCAGCTCCGTGTCCTTGCCATCCCCATAAATCCTCTCATGATGGTTACTCCAGTTAGCCAGATCATTATCTCCAACCAAAACATCATCCACCTTATCAGTGATCAACTCGGCTGGCTTCAACCCCACCTCCCCTATACTCCTAACCTTATTCAAAACCTCATACAATTCCCTCGAAACCGCCCCCAACAAATCCCTTGGCATCTTAGCAACCTTCCCCTCCAACATTCCCACCTCATTCCTCAACTCCTGCACCTGCTGCAGCACCGAAAACTGCAAATCCCCACCATCCTCCTTCCCCAACAACCCAAACCCTCCCTCCCCATCCATCTCCTCACTCACCCCATACACATTCTCCTGATCCATCAAATACCCACCACCCTTATGCCCAACAACCCTATGCATAATCCTGGCATTTCCATCCAAAGGCCCAGGCTCGTGCCCAGAATGCACAGCATAAAGCTTAAAAACCGCCACCCCCTCTTCCTGATACACAAAACTCTTATCCTTCTCATTGTAATTCGCAATAGGCACAATAGCCCTAATCCTAAACCCACATCCACACCTCTTGGAAGCATAAGGCTCCCTCTTCAAAACCTTAGATTTCTTAGCAGCAGGTTCACCAGCCCGATGGCAAGCATAGTCCTTTACCTCAGCCATGAAAGGCTTATACCTAATATACTTCTGTCTAATGCAAAGCACAACCTTATGCTTTGCCGCAAGCTGCTGGAGCCTTGAGGGGACTTCCCTAGCCGGGACATCGAAGCTCTCAGTGTACTCAAAGCGACGCCTTTTGCCACGGGAGGCGGAGGGCTCAGAGCCCTCCGCCGCGCAGCAGGCGGGGCAGGCAGCGACGCAGACGCGGATGAAGCTCTCCGGGATGCCGTAGAACTTGGCCCCGACGGTCCAGTGCTGCTTGATGCGTTCGAGGGTGTCTTTGAGGTTTAGGTGGTTGAGGTCGGTGTCAGCGTGGTGGGACATGACGATGTGCTGCCATTGTTCCACGTGGGGGACGAATTGGTGAGGGTTGTTTTTGAAGCAGAGGAAGTGGGAGTTGGTGGAGGGGTCGTGGTGGGGGGTGAGTTTGTCTTGGATGCGTTTCCAGGCAGTGAGGTAAGCAGTGTCCTCGTTTCGGTCCTTCCAGACGGTGCGCCACGAGGCGAGGACTGAGCGAGGGGTGGCGGCGCGGATGTCGGATGGGGAGGGGAGACGACGGAGGAGGAGGGAGCGGAGCATGAGGGCGTGGGAGGAGGGAGTGAAGGTGTAGAACTGGGAGGAGATGTGGGGGTCCGGGGAGATGAAGAGGGGTTTGGAGGGAGGGGAGTGGGAGGAGGACGGGGAGGAGGGGAAGAGGAGAGAGAAGGAGGAGGAAGAAGGGTCCGTGAGTGGCGGCGGCGGAGGAGACAGATCGGGAGGCTGAGGGAGGAAGAGGTCGTCTTCTTCCTCGCGTTTGTTGGAATTCATTGAACAAAACTCTGAATCCAAAGAACGAAGAAGAAGAAGAAGAAAATGGGGAAAGTGAACAGTTACTTTATCTTTCTCTCTCTTTCTGTCTTTCTGTTGCTGAGGTTTTGTGTTTGTGTTTGATGTGTCTGACATGTGTGTGTGTTTGGTTTGGGTTTGGGTTTGGATATGGGTTTGGGTTTGGGTTCGATGAAGGCTCACTATTTTGTTTTTTCTTGTTGTTTTTCTCCGTTTAACTTCCACCTCACTCACTCTGTTTTGAGAATACAAAAAATAATAATGAGAAAAGAAATCCATAATGTAGATTGCAGATGTGAAAACTTGAAGATGAATAAAGTAGCTTATGAATATGGATGTGAAAATTGGACATGAATTTTGCTTGATTTGATGTTAAAACAAAACATGCTAATAACTAAGGGATTTTCTGTGTGATTTTGATTTATTAAATGATAAAAATTATCTAAAATGAGAAATGTTTGTATGTTGGATATTTGATATAGTTTATTATGATATGCAATTATGGATGTAACGTAGAAGATAGATTGTAAGTGAGTGTTAAAGTATCTAAAAATGGGTCATATATTCTATTTTGTGAATCTAAATGTTTTTTGGGTAGGTTTCTAGCCAACATCTTCAAATATATGGCTTTTAGTTCCAAGTAATGTTTTCAAAATCTATACCCTTTTTCTTTTCTTAGTGACGTTACTAAATATATATATATATTCAATAAGTACGTTTTAAGGATAATTTCACTAAATAAATTAAGATTTGTTTTAGTTTTCTTGTCATCATGCCTTAAGAGTGTTATTTATGTGATAACACTTTAAAAATTATGCTTAAAATTATCTATAATTAAAGGATAAATTATAAAATTATACTAACAAATAATGAAATTTAAACTCAATTTTTTATAAAAAAAAACGTAAATTTAATGTATTTAAGAATTTAATTATTTTTTATAGAAACATTATTACTTTTACAATAATAACTTTAAAATATATATATTTTTATTATATGTTTTTTACATTAATAATACATCAAAACTAAATTATTTATTTAATAATAATATTTTTATGAAAATTATTTTTTTAAATTGATGATGATATATGATATATATTGTTTTATATAAAGTTGGGAAATTTTATACGAACTTAAATTTATGGAGAAATGTTTATTTTTTATTATTATTAATAATTTTTTTGAGAAAGGTGTAAATGTAATGAGATTTTCTATATATTTAAGGAATGGTAGATTATGATGGAAAATTAATAAGAAATTAAATTAAAAATGTTTAGGATAGATAGTGGTTTTGAATTCTTTTTAGAGCAATTTAATGAGTTTTGTAGAATGAAAGAGATAAAAAAGGAAAAGATAGTAGTTGGGATTTCAAAATAAAATGATCTTGCTGATAGGATAAATAAAATCATTTTAGAGTATGTAAGGTGTATGTTACTAGGTATTAGTTTGCTTAAGATCTTCTATGAAGAAGCTACAAATACTATGGAGTGGAGTAGAGGTGTGGAATGGAAGGCTAGTAGAATATTCAAATCTAAGAACCTTAACATATAAAAAATGATAAATTGGAAGCATGACTATAGAAGTATATCTACATTTGATATGTTGAGAAGTAATGAAGGGGTAAGGAGTTATGGAGATTGAAACCTGGAGAAATAAGATGTTTCATGAGCAAGAACGTCATATTTGATGAGACGTGGATAGGAATGATGTAGAAGAATTTGGAGAAGAACACAAAGAAAACTCAATTTGAGGTGAAGTCTCCTAACTTCAGATTAGATCGTCTATAGGGGTTATATAGTTCATCAGACGATGATTGTCAATCAACTTTTAACTTCTCGATTTAGGAGGCTAAAACGTGTCAACCTAGACTCAGACTATCAACTTACATGTAATAGGGAAAGAAGGAAGATCAAACCTATAGGTAGGTTCGAGTATGCTGATTTGATTTTTTATGTTTTGAGTATAGTTAGAGAGGTAGATGGTTGAGAACTAGAAAGCTTTAGGGAGGCATAAGAGGGTATAGAAAGTCAGCAATGATAGCTTGTCATGGAGGAGGAACTTGAATCTTTGAGTAAAAACTATATGTGGATACTTGTGGAGTTACCTAAAGGGGAAAAGATAATTGGATGCAAGTGGATATTTAAGAGAAATGAGGGAATGTCGGTTGGGGAGAAGAAAATATTTAAGACAAGACTAGTGGCAAAGGATTTTACACAAGTAGAAGGACTTAATTGTAATGATATTTTTCTCAAACATGGTAAAACACTATTCAATAAGGATTTCGATGTCAATTACTAACCAATACAATTTAGAGTTGGAACAATTGGATGTTAAAACAACTTTTTTATATATGAATTTGGAGGAGACTATCTATATACAACAACTAGTAGGGTTTATTAAGAATAAAGGAAAAGTTTGTCTTTTGAGAAAGTGATTGCATGGCTTGAAACAGAGTTTATGACAATGGTATAAAAAGCTTGACGATTTCTTATATAGAACGGGGTTTTTGAGATGTGTGTTGTTCTTACCCTTGTATGTAAACAATATACTTATAACTAGTCAGTATAAAGATAAAATTGAAAGGTTCGAGGAAAAATTAAACTAGAATTTTGAGATGAAGGACCTTAGTTCTATTAGATGAATATTTAGGATGAAGATATAAAGAGATTAGACAATAAGAGAATTGTGTTTATCTCAACAGGGCTATAAGAAGAAATTTGTGTAAAGGCTTAGAATGCATCATTCTAAACCTGTGGGTACACCTTTGGTTTTATCACTCAAAGTTCTTTATTGTCCAAGTTTCTGGTTCTAAGAAAAAAAGGAGGAAGACGGATATTATTCCATATGCTAGTGGATTAGGGAGCATCATGTATGTGATGACTTGTAATAGATCAGATTTGATTTATGTTTAGTGTTGCTAACAAGTTCATGGCAAATCCAAGAAAAACTCATTAGGAGGCTTTGAAGTGGGTGTTGAAATGCTTAAAGGAGATTGTATCAACTATTTTGGTGTATAAATAGTCTACAAGTAGTAGAAGGTCTACTAATGACAAAGAAGTATTTAGGGGTTTGTGAATTCAGGCTATGTTAGGAAGGTGGATACTAGAAAATCACTTTCTAGATATATGTTCATATTTATTAGAATAAAAATTTGTTAGAAGGTAAACTTATAATCGATGGTGGTATTGTTAACCAACCAAACAAAGTATATCGTACTTACAAGGGGGTAAAGGAGGCTATATGGTTGAAGGGGATGATAGGAGAATTAGGAATAGTATAAGACTATGTTATTGTTCATTTGATAAATAAAGTGTTATAGATTTAGTTAATCATCAAATATATCATGAGAAGATCAAACACATTGATATAAGATTACATTTCATTAAAGATGTTATTGAGTTTAAGGAGGTCCGGATTGTAAAATAGCTTGAGCACAATCCTGCAAAATACGTTTACAAAGTCTCTACCAAGATCCAAGTTCAAATATTGTTTAGTTGATTAATTTTTTATTTGAGGATAAAAGTGAATAAGAGAAATAGTGATGTTATGAATCTCTTCTTAAATTTAAAATTAAAGTGGACAATTATGATGATGACTCCAAATCAAAGCATATGATGAATCAGATGATAAAAATCATAGGTAAAACAACATAAAATTCTCTATATTATCTAAGATGTTAAATCATAAATAAAACATAATAAAATTTACTTTAAATATTTAGATAATCATATGATTAAAATATTTATTAATTTTATTAATCTTTAATTTTTATTAAAAATCTAATTAATCACTTTTAAAATTTTGTTTATAAAATTAAACTTAAGTTCATTTTCATTAATAAATTATATTTAAAATATATTTTTTTTTATCTTATCACTTTTTCTTCTCTAATTCATTAAAATAAAGATTAATTTTACTTAAAATATAATAATTGTTATTGGTTTAAAAAAAAAAAGTAAATCATATAGTAAGATAAAAAAAAATCATGAAGATAAAAAAGTTACATGAAAATATCTAAATAAATTATAATTTATTTTTATTATTATTATCATTTAATCTTTTAAATTTATAATAATTAATTACTATATTATACTTGTGAGAAAAGTAAAGAATAAAATGAAAAAAAAAATTCTTGATTATTTTTTTATATTATGTTATCTTTAAAATTTATTGTAGAACAGTCATTTAAGTTGTTCTATTTCTCATAAAAGATGTATGTGGTAATGGTAGATGAATGTCACCATGAAGTCAAGGTAAGAAAGAAAAGAAAAAGAGGAGAATGGAGAAAGGAAAAACTGAATGTGTTATTGAAAATGCTAAGTAGATATATACATTTATATATAATAGTTGGTGCAACAGTACTACATTTATATATATCTTCCTCAAGTTGTGTTGTGTATGCTTAACATGCCAAGCTTGGAAACAATATTTCTAAAAATACCATGATGTAGGGACTTAATGAAGATATTCGTCAAGTGATGGGTTGAGACAATGGGAAGAAGGTCAAACAACTACGCTTTGAGTTTTTCTCAAACCACATGACAATCAATATCAATGTGTTTTGTTCATTTGTGAGAGGTGGGATTAGAAGCTATGTGCCTTTAGATTAATCATATTATTCATTTGTGAAAGTTCTAGATTTTTAACCAAGAAAAACACATCTCCTTGCCTGAGGATTCAATTTAGTTTTGTCTCTCTTAATAGTAGAGGCATAAAATAGAGAATAAAAAACTTTCAAGTTCTATGATTTTGGTTGTTGTTTGGAAACAAGTTCATAAGGTGTTTTCTTCTTAAGAACAAGAGAGGGCATCCTATTTAATAGGTGAACAACATGAGAAACAACATATGACTAGAAATTAATGGGTATATTATATTGAAATAAAAGGTTATGAGTAACATTAAGAACGTGCTGATATTTTCTTTCCATGATTGAGTTTTTTGTGTGGTGTTTCTACACAAGTAGTTTGATTTATTATTCTGAGATTGTTACCCAAATCTTTATAAGCAAATTCTAAATCATTATAAGATCTTATGGTTTTAGTCTTAGTATTGAACTAATTATGTACAAAGATGATAAAGTTGGTTAAAAAGCAAGTCTAATTTCATATTTGTTTTTCATGAGAAAAATATGTATATGTTTGTTATAATCATCAATAATAGTAAGAAAAAATTTATTCCCATGAGTAGAAGGAGTACCAAAGTGTCCTCATATATCTACATGGATCAATTCAAAAACATGCATACAAGTTAGAACTAGTGTTACTTTGTGTAAAAGGCAGTTTATGTTGTTTGACAAGATAACAAGAATCACAAACTTTGTCTTTATCAAACATATATATAAGAGAAAATGTTACTGATATATTGTAAGGTTTTGTCAGAAAGACGTCTAAGTCTATGGTCTCATAGGTTTATGTTCGAATTGGAATAAGATATATTGTGATTGAAAACTACAGTATTGATCATCAAGTTGCACTAAGGTTCTTATAAATAATACAAGTCATGGTACATTTTAGCTTGTCTAATCATTTTCTTTGAAGCAGTGTCCTAAATCTGACAATGCTTATGAGAAAAAATCAACTTACAATTAAGAGATTTAATTAAGCATTGCACAATTATAAGATGAAAGGTAAATTTAGGAATGTACAATACATTGTAAATAGAAAAGGAGCTTTGAAAAAGAGACTGTTCTAACATGATGTGCAATAAGATGTGAGCCATTTGGTGGTTTCACATGTATAGGTTTGATTTTTATAAAAAATGATAAAATGAGATGAATTATAAGTAATGTGATCATTTGTACTTGTATTTAAAATTCAAAATCTTTCAATGTGTTTACCTTTTTCGGTTGGTCTAGAGGAAGACTCACCAATGAAGTTATTAATTTTGTGTATAGAATTATTTTTTACTTCTTATAGTATTTGCAGTATATGATGCATTTGTTCTCAAGTAAATTAGATATTTTCTTGATTCATTTCTTAATGGTTCACCTATCCAATTTCCCAGTTTTGATTTATGTGATGCAAGAATCATGACAAGTAACAATGTTGTTAGTTGTATGTTCATTCCTTTGTCTATACCATGGAGGAAATCCATGCTTGGAGTAACTACATTGTTGTGTGTTTCATTTTGTGGCAGTAACTACACTGCTTGCCTTGGTCAAGATTGCATCCTCGTCCCCTTTCTTATTGCTTCCAACCATGATTTTTAACTTTCTCTTGTTTCCAATTGTTTTGATTATTGGTTTCATAGATAAGCGCTTTGTTATTGATAAGAGCTCGCTAGTTACTTGTCTTTCCCATTGCAAAACAAGAGAAAAAGTTTGATTGATGCTAGGTAATGGCTTGTTAAGTGGGAAAATTTGGTATAATTGAGCTTTTAATTGTTGTTTTACCACTTGAATTATTTTTTTTCTGATCCAATTATCTCCCAATGTAGGATAAATTTTGGAGCACCTTGGTACAGGAGCACTCATCCCATTTCTACAAGAGAAGAAGCAATTTTTGAAGAAAAATAAAGATGGGAGCATGCTTCGCTTGAGCGAAGCAATGCTCGCTTGAGCAAGAAAGGATTTCATGAAGAACTGCTCTCTTGAGTTTTCTCGCTCAAGCGAAAGCTCTTTTCGCTTGAGCGAGAACTGATGAAACGTGAAATTGCTTTCTGGAGTTTTTTCGCTTAAGCGAGCTATTCTCGCTTGAGCGAAAATACATTCTTCGCTCGAGCGAGATGTCTCGCTTGAGCGAAAGTCACTTTACTGAAACCCGTTATAAAAGGCTGGTATTCATTGAAGTCATTGCCTGGTGTTTAATTCAAATCTGGAACAAAAAAAAACTAAAAATGAGATTGTTTAAAGTAGAGAGAAGAAAATGGTTGTTCCCAACAACAAGTGATTTTAGGATAATGGGCATGAAATTGAAAAGGAAATGAATGAGGGGAATTAGGAATTCACTAGAATGGAGAAGTTAGCTGATACCCAAGTGAGTAGTGTCCCAAAAATAGTACAATTGAGTGTCAAAACTTTGTGATGATAATTGCTATTGATTGATTCTTTGATCTGATTGCATGCTAGTAAGACTTGAAAATGATAAAGGCATTTTTTGTTGTAGAAAGTTGAAATGACCCAGGGCCAAATAGTCAACCTTGCATTGATTAGAGGATATCCTTTTGAACCTTATTTGAGCCAAAAATATGGTTGTTTCTTGATACAGAATTCTTGAGCCAAAACAATGTTTATCCATCCTTCTTGTATTTGAGAGATTGAGTAACTATGAATGAGAAAGAAGGTTGAGCAAAGAAAAAGGGAAAAGAAAAATATTAAAGGTTGTGGCTGACAGATGAAAGGATAAAAGCAAAATGAGAAGAGAAAAAGAAAAATTCAAAGTGGTATGAATGATAACTTGTGAAATTAAAGATTGTCAGCTCACTGTTACTATGTTGAAACAGAAGCATGAAGTTGAGCTCTGACTTGAGGAAAATTTAAACAAGAGTCATTCATATAAATTCAATTTCTCAAATACTTTTGTGCACCATAGAAAAACAAATACATTCTTTATTAGCCCAACCTCATTACAAGCCTTAAAAAGCCCTTTTTGATTCAAGTCTTGCTTAGCAAATGGTGATTGCTTGGAGATGAGTATCAATGGTGGATTATCTGAATGAAGTGTTTGAATGAGTTAAACACCTCCTTGTGAGTGAATTGAGAGTTGAGGTTTCTCTAAAGATAGTTGATGAACAAATTCCCCCTGTTAGTTTCTTTGATATTTGTGGACATTTATCCTAATTTCACTTGAAGTTGTGAACTCCATATCTTTTTACAATAAAATTCTCAAGAAAAATTATTTTTGCATTAAGTGTTCTGGATGAGAATGTGACAATAGGCAATGATTTCTGTTTGAAAAGTTAACACTTTGCTTGGGGACAAGCAAGATTCTAGGTTGGGCGCTTGAGCGAGAACTGATGAAATGCGAAGCTGCTCTCTAGAGTTTTTTCGCTCAAGCGAGCTATTCTCGCTTGAGTGAAAATACATTCTTCGCTCGAGTGAGATGTCTCGCTTGAGCGAAAGTCATTTTACTGAAACCCGTTATAAAAGGCTGAAATCCGAAGAACTTAGGGTTGGATGACTGAGAAGCGCTCAAACACTCGAAGATCTGTATTTTCATAGCTTTTTCCTTCGTTTTTGAGTTGTAATGGCTACCATGAGTGGCTAGTTTCATTCTCTTGGGATTGGATGTACTCTTCTAAACTCTTATGTATCTTGGTTATATTTTGAAATGAAATGTTGAACTGTCCTTTGTGCTGTTGATATTTTCAACCTTTGTGCCCTTGATTGTTACATTTCAGATTTGTTGGAAAATACATCTTGAAATTATTTTAGGTTGAAAATATTTGATATATTAAATGCTAGGAATAGTAGTGGATATATTAAATGTTGGACACCCTTCTTTAATGCTAGAGAATCTATTAAATCTGTGAGGAATCTATGTTTAATAGGTTTTCTTATGAATTTCATGCTTGAGAAATCAGTGTGACTGACTTGCATGTGTGGCATCAACATAGGTAGTTCAACTACTGTTCCCCATTGCCCTAACCATTATTCAAAGGAGTGAGATAGAGTTTGACCTAATCCTAGGACCACATCTCTGATTTTTATAAAACGCATTTTATAACTCTTTACTGTTTATGCATCCTAGATATCTTTGTTACCAATTCATCATGAACAATCATCACTCTTGTGTAAGTACAATTAAGAGGCATTAAATCTGGAATTTCTATTAAACTGTTCATCGTGGGATCAACCTTTAAATATTTTGAAATATTATGCTATAACTGATTTTGGTACGCTTGCCATAAATTCAACATGGCTCCATAAGGAGGATCTAAGTTTTAATAGTGTTGTAAACATCCTCGAGAGCCTTGTATCACAAGAGAAAAAGTTTGATTAATGTTAGGTAATTGCCACAATTTTTGAAAGATTATAGTTGCACCTTATATCACAAGTATAAGTTAGAGTAGATCTTAAGGATTTAAGTTTTTCCCACAAGATCTTCAAATTTGTAAAGAATTTTTATATGCTTCTTTCTCCCTATTTTATGGGGTGTATTTCTTGTAGAAGATCTGAAATTATAAAATGGTCTTCTCTAGAAAATCTTTCTTTTAATTTGTCACAAAGATCTTTCGAATTGTCAATGTAAATGGTGCTTTGTGCGATTTGAGTGGACATGGCATGAGTGATCTAAAAAATGACTATGACATTGCATCTTTCCCAAAGTGTCATATATCTTGATACGGAATGGTGATGCTTCCATCAATAAACTTCAAATTGTTTTTAGACAATAGAGCACATTTCATGGTCCTACTCCATGAATGAGAATTGATACCATTAAGTTGTGGGTTAACTAGAACCATTATAGGATTTTCGCTTGGATATATAGATAATATGGGCTAAAGGGATTTTGAGGATTTTCCATGATACTTTGTTCTTCATTGATGATAGATTCCATGAGCAAGAAATTATAAAAAAAGCAGAAAATATCAAGAAGTAGAAAAGATGAAAGTAATTATGAAGAAGTGAAGAAGATATAGAAGAACATGATTAGGCTACAAAAACACTTTGATATCAGCCATTTCAGTTTCTCTATTTCTTATAATAGATGCATGCAACAATAGTAGACGCATGCAAGGACATAACCAACAAATGAAAGGAAAGAAAAAGAGGGGAAAAAAGAAAAGAAAAATTATATGTGTTATTAAAAATGTTAAGTAGATATATACATTTATATACGATAGTTATTGCAACAACAAAAATTAATTGAACCAATTTATAAGAAAAACAAAAAAATGGAAAGTATTTTAACAAAATTATAATAATTTTTTATTATTTAGGAGAGAAAAATGAATAGTAAAATAATAAAAAAAAAAGTGATTATATTTAAAAATAAGCTAAAAAAGTAATAATATAATTTATATTAATAAATGATTCAAATATATTTCTCATCCTTATAAAATATGTTAAAATAGTTCTTATAAATTTTTTTTTATATTAGTTTGATTCTTATAAAATCTAAACATGTTATTTTGGTCTAACTTTTTAACAAATTTGAATAGACATCGAACATGTGAAACGATGGTCTAACATAAAAAATAAATTAATAATTTTACGTGATAAAATATATTTTTATATTTAAAAAAATAGTTCTTAAATAGATAATATATTAAAATAGTTATTATAAAAATTTTCATGTTAATTTAAAATTTAAATGTTATTTCAATTTAAATTTCTTATAAATATTAGCGATCATTTATGTGAAAAATTAAATGATTTATTTATATATAATGTATTTTTATATTTTGATAATTTATCTCTTTACATTTTTCTTTCTCTCCCACACTTAAGAGTTAGAATTTCTCCTAATATAATTTTTCCAACTCCTTAAAACCCATATTGGATGGTTATGATGTTATTGTTGTTGGAGATAATGATTTTGATTACTCAAATCCCGAATCTTCAATAGTGAAATCTAATAAATAAGAATTATGTGGAAACAGAAACACATGAAAGAAAAAAACTTAATCAAAGATTACGGACCACCCTAAAGTTAAGATATATTTACTAGAGTGATATATGTACTAGTTTAAAATATTCGTTTTTCTTGTTAAATTTTTTAGATATCTATTCATATTTGTTAAAAATTAAAATAATATATTAAAATTTTGTTAAGATGAAATTAATATAAACAAATTTATAAATACTATTTTAATATATTATTTACAAGATTTAAAATTATATTTTATTTAATATAAAAATATATTTTATCACATAAATAATCAGTTAAATTTTATTATGTGAAATCATATTTTTTTTATATAAATATATGTTAAAATTTATTAAAAAATAAATTAAAATAGTATATTTAAATTTTATAAAAATTATAATAATATAAAAGTTTTATAAGAGTTATTTTAATATATTATATTATTATTTGATATAAAAACATGGTCGACAATCATCCACTCTTATATATAAGAAAGGTGGATGAATGGAATGAGATGCCTAATTAATGTGTTTCAATTGCCTACCATGTTTTCTTCCTTTAATTTCTTCTCTCCACCAACCAACGTCTTCCCCATCTTGTTTTGGCCTCTTTGTTCATGGAAACTCTTAAGAAATCATTATATAAAAAGAAAAAAAGAAGAAGCTAAAAACTTATAACATAAGATCCAAGAGAAACAAAGGAAAATTGGAAGAATAGAGTTGAGTGAAGCATATGGGAGAAAATAGAATTATTGGTTCATTAATCTTCTACCATTTTAAAATAAAATCAAAATAGTTATAATTCAAACTTTATTAACATAAAAATCATAATTAAATTACTTGGTCTATTTTTTATGTCTATTCCTTTAATTTACAAATCCTAATCTTTGTTCAATAGATTAAAACATTTATCTATTACATTTCTAGTATGAAAAAACTTATAAATATGTTTTCCTAATTTCAAGTATATATATGTTGAGCAATCTAACGGAATTTAGATATAGATTTTTATTCTGTGACAGAATTAGCAATGAAAATCGTTTATCTATATATGAGACAAGAAAATATTTTCTAGTTGTGACTACCATTTACATATGAATCTAAATTTATGATTTTATTGTTTTAAAATATAAAACTTATAAATGTGATTAGGATATGATAAGATAATAGAAACATGGAATAACAAATTAATAGAAAGGGGAAAACATAAAAAATAAAAAATGTATGAAGATTGATATTTATGTGTAAGAAAAAGGATCCTATTATATAATTTCTTTAGTTGTTGGTTGGGCCATTAGTGTGAGTAAGAGATCTGTTTATGGGCAGACCAGAATGCAAATGCAGTGCCCATTATGTTTTATTTCTTTTTAAATTTTAAAATATTCCTTATCTTTTAAATTAACTTTTTTTAATCATGTTATTAATTTTTAAAATTTTTATCAACATTTTCAATTAGTAATCTTAATATATAGTGAGATCTCTTTTTTTAATATTTTTATGTATTCCGAAATTCGAATATAAGATGACGGAATCGAGTTTTAAATTATTTTTTAAATAATATTATAAATATGTTCAAAATCATTTTTATTAAAATTAATTCTATTAAAAAATTCTTTTTTGTCCTGCATGATATATCTTTAAAAAAAAATTAAAGAGTTTTAAGTATGAAGTTTCATATCAGAGAATTAATATTTTAACGGACAAAAAATCTAAATTTATAGGAACACCTAATCTAAAAAAAAAGTGTAATTTTTTATTTATTTCCCTCAATTATAAGTATAAATTCGCTAATTTTGATAATAATTATGCTTTTTTTAAAATTAAGATAAATTTTTTAAACTTAAACTAAAGCTAAATTTTGATTGGTTTAATATATGTATTAAAATAAATATAATATTACTAATGAATATGATCGACTAACATTAATTTTAACATTGTATAATTGATTGTATTTGATAAAATTTGTACCATTTTTATATATTAATTAATTTGATCTTAAAATCTCTAACATATAAAAGAAAATAAAATGTTAATGTATATTTTAGAATCTAAAATAACCTGAATTAGGATGCCCCTATATGCTATTTGTTCCAGAGTGACAGGAACATGTTCCTAGAACACATGAACCAAAGACTATGACACTTCTAGCTGTGGAGCACTGCTTCACAATTATATATTCTCGAAGATGAAGTTAAGTCAACAAACATTAAAAATAAATAAACTGTACTGCTTTCTTTCTTCTTTAGGAACCCTAGATTGCTAATTATATGCTTATAAAAATAGGACCAAATAATCCAAAATGTTATTGTTTTCTAAAAATTAAGTTATATTTCATTTACAACAAAGTACAAAAATATACTAAAATTGGTAAAATTAAATAAAATTGATTGGAATAAAGGGGTCAACTATTAATTTATAATTTTTTTAAGAGTAAATATTTTTATTTTATTTTATATATTATACTAATCAAAATAATAATTATTTTCTACATTTTTATCTTATTCACGAAATCTTTAATCTTTCATTCTTTATTATGTTTGTAGTAATTACTATTGTAGTTACTTTTATTTATTGTAATAACAAATATATTTTATATTTGATATATTATTATACTATTAAAAATACAAAAAAAAAATATTATTTAATGAACTAAAAATTCAATCTTTATTAAATTGTTTACTTTTTTTAGTGAAAAATCTTATAATGAGAAATAAATTATACTATTAAAGAGTATTATTTTAGAAACTCCAATTGAATTATACCCTTCTAGATTTAAAAAGCTTTGTTATTTATTAAGTGCATTTTGGAATGGTTGGCACTTATTGAAGTGAAATCAGAAAGACAATGGTATGAGGAAAAGGATGTGAGAAAGATGAGATTAATAATTAGGGTTTGATGAAAATAGGAGATGAATGGTTGAATGGGGATTCTTGTCTTTGGAATGGATTGTCCTTATATTTTTATTTGCCTAGTTTATTAATTATTGATAGCTATATTCTTAACTAAGCTTTCCCCTCTAAAGTTTTTTAATTTTTATTATATGCACCAATCTTCAATTTCCAACCATTTTGATTGGGACAGTTTGGTTCATCTTGGTAGTATTGTAGTGGTTGAATTTACCCTTCTATAAATGATTCTTTCAAACCAACACCAACCACTTTTGACTTCAAAAAACTCTTTCTTTTTCTATTTTCTTCCATCAAATCATTTTATAAATGGTTTTATAGTGTTGGGTGAGTCACATTATTGTCTTCTTGCTTTGTTGCCATCATCCCATTGGGGTTCATGTTACAGGAGATTTTTGTTATATTCTAGAGTTTCAGATTTCGAAAAATCTGTACTTAAAAATCATATTTTTATTCTAATTATAACTAAATTTAAATATGCAAACATTTTCCCAAGATCTTTGTAATTAATATGCAAAGAAATTAACTTAATATAATCATTTTATAATATTAGTTTGTACTCATCTTTAGGGGGGAACAACACATCTTTGTCTTTGAGAAATTTATTAATTAGAGAATGATTACATAGATTGATTTAGAAACTTGTTTTAGAAACTATAAATAATTAATCATTATACATATTAATTTAAGGATTAACTTAAAACCTGGACATAGTTGGTTTTAAAATTCTTGTGACAAGTTTTTTTCAGTGATATCAATTTTTCATTTATGACTCACTCATATTCAAATACTATAAATAGAGGGATGTTGTAGTATGATCACATGTTTTCTTAATTTGTCTATTATCACTTTATTAAAATCCATATATGGAAGAATTAGGGATGAGAAAAAAATGGATAAAAATATTAGTTATCTATTATTATTTTGTCTAAAAAAATCCAACTCCCTATTTAGTTTGTTGTTTATCAAATATTTGTTTGAAAAAAATTAATGCATAACTTTATATTTGTGAACATATTATTTTATTTTATTTTATTTAAAAAATTTAAATAAAATTATTTTTAAAAAAATATAAACTCTAATAGTTTTTTATTTTAAAATATAATTTAAATAAAACTATATTATAAAATATTAATATAAATAAAATTAGACTTTTAAAATATGATTTAAATAAATTACATTACAAAAAATAATTTTAAACTAAATTAATCTCTTTGAAAATTTCAATTTCATAAATTTAAATGAAAAATAAAAAAACTATATAATCATATTTTAAATAATTCTTAAATTATTAATTTTTCTTCATTATTAATTTATTTTTATTATTTATTATAAATAAATAAAATTTATTAATGAGTAATAAATATCTAGTGTGAATACAAAAATACTTGTGTCTTTTATTATTGACTGTAATTAAAATATTCGTAATCTTTTTATTGACGGTAATTAAAATATTCGTATTTATTAAGTATAAGTATTCATTAAAAGTATTTATTTGATATTTATAGCAGATTTTACTTAAAGTACAATTTTTTTTTTATTTCTAAGAAAGACTAAGATTTTTAACAATATTTATGAAAATGTTAAAATTTATGGAGAAAAAAAAATTAAATATTTCATTTTTTTATTTATAAAAAATTATTATTTTTCTAAAATTTCTTTCTTCTTATTTCTTTTTAAAAATTTTATCTTTTCTTTAATATCTCTTTCTATTTTCTCTTAAAAATTTGAAGTTCATTTTTTATATTTTTCTCTATCAAAATACATGAACTAGAAGGTGGTAAAGCTTTAAGTAATTCTAACCCATCAGAATTTTGTTAAGATAAGTTTTCTTTCTCTTACATCTTACATTATCTTTTATTTTCTCTCTTACATGTGAGATTATTTGAGTTTGAATACGAAATTTAATAGAAAAGATGAATTTATACTAGTCAAAATTCGTAATTATTTTTTTATTATGAATTAGGCTTCTTCGGAATAAGTTAGAGTATCTTAATTCTTTCTCCTTTTAAATAATATAATTTTTCTTAAATAATAAGAAATCTATGGTAAGGGAGGTTACTTAGTTTAAAATTATATCTTATTTTAGATTTTTTTAATGGAAAAGTTAATAAAATTTGAGTTATTTTGAAGATGTTTTGATAACCTTAAATGAAAGTGTTTTAAAATTTTGTTATGATGATATATTTTCGGAATTGGATTGAAACATATGTGTGTATTTGACTTTTATTTTATGAATTGATAATTTATTCTAAACAATTCAATATGTTGATTGCATATGGAAACAAGTTGTTCTAATTATGTCTTAAATCTATTCACTAAAATCAATTTCATTTAATGGATTTTGGGACAATCATGAAATTGCATAATTTTGCTTCAAATGCTTTTATATTTTTATCTATAGATTAGAAAGTTTTCTATATAATGTACTCACCTAATTTAAAATTCCCTTTACAAATTTAAATTTATTTTCAGTGCTCTTTAAAATTTCGTTGATCGAAATTTATAAAAAAAATGAAAAATTAATGTTTTTTAATGGTAAAAATTGCATTCATCAAATTTAATTTAATTTTATGCCTTTTTACCATGATTTTATTTATTTTAATTAGTTTATGATATAAATGAATATGATAATTAATTGATATAAAATATTAAATAAATTGATCTAGATATGAATTGATATTGATGAAATAATATTTTACTAAAAGAATAATACTATTTTGTAATAATTCTAAATAGTAATTATTAAAGAAATAATATTATTGAAACTAAGTGTAATGTGGATATTGAATGTAATATATATGAGATATTTATGTTTTTATTGATAATCTAAGTCATAGAAATAAATGTATTAGGTGGTGAAAAACTAATAAAGGTTCTTGTAACTATATATAAATGACTTCGGTTATAGTCACTAAATAAAAGTGACAAGAATTATCCTATTGAATGTGTGTTTTAGGAAGGAATAAAATTATAAATGAATCTTTTTGTATGTCTTGCAAAAGAACAAAATTGTATATTCAATTTCTAAAAGTGTATTTAAATTGACAAATGTTAGTCTCAAATATTTTAGTTTAATATAATACAATCTTCTGAAAATTATCCAAAATGTTTAAATTTAAAGTTTAATAAATTGACTTTTCTGTAATTTTTTATAAAAATGAAATTTGTGTCATGATTTAATAATTTTTTTGAAATTTTTTACGTATGATATTATTTTTAATATATTGTAAATATATCTCAAAGTAAGAGAATTTAGATAAATATTCATTTTAATAAATGAATATTGTGAATTATAATGATAAATAATTTATATTTATATATTTATTATTTTATTTATTTTTAGTAATTTTAAGTGAAATTGTTATAATAAATACTTACATATTCAATAAAAAAATACTAATATTTTTTACTTTTATATATTAATACTATTGTTGATATTATTTTTAATGTGATGAAGATTTATTGAATCTTATATTAGTATAAAAAAACTTTATGATTTGTTTTAGTATAATCTTGTATTATAAAGTGAAGTTTGATTAAACATGTATATAAAATATAAAAATTTTAAAATATAGTATTTTAGTATATAATTAATTATTTTTTAATGGTTATTTAAAGATTTGTTTTGTGAAAATTTACTATAAGATATGAGAAAATGATAATATAAGAGTAAAATAAACATTAATCATATTCAATATTTGGTTTGCATTATGATAAAGATCAACCAATAATATGTTTTCATAGTGATGATTGTGACAATGATGATGGTAATGATGATATCGATAATTATAATATTCCTTAAAACATAAAGTATTTATGATTAATTATTATGTATATTACATAATCAAGTATTCAAAATATAAAACTATTTACAAATTTAGTGTAACTAAAGTATCTCAAAATTTTATATTATTTCTATCATAAATTCCTACTTCCATCTCTTATTCTGCCATTTGTTCTTGTGTAAAAAAACATTGTTATCATAGTTCAAACATACACAAATAGAAGAAAGGGTAAGTTAGAAGATTTATAGCAATCACATATTACATATATTTTAAATTTCAAATATTCGAGCAATGTCAATCACGCATTCATAACACACTAGTTTACTTTAGGCTTTTACATGCAATATATTATTAAGATAGATGACTTTACATATTAACCTTTTGAATCTTTTTCACTTTTAGTGGCATCTAATCTATCCCCTTAAGGCAACCACATGTAGTTTCTACATACTTATTCTTTCTCGATCTCTCTGAACAAGTAGCATAAGCCTCCATCAATATTTTACCACATGAAACATTTGTCTATATGACTTATAATAACACTAAAATCTAGATATTCTAGTCAAACACATCACTAACTCCATATACACTATTTATAAACAAGAATAACATCCTTTGGTAACTACTTTTTCATACATAATCTCGGTGTGATAAGTACTCAAAATTATTGTCCCTTTTACATATCATAAATTTCATATTTCAAACCATCATAGACCATAAATTCAATTGAGAACCAATATAACAAAATCATGAAATATTCACTCACTCAAGATAGTCCAAGTTCATGTTCAAAAGTAGTGAAATTTGATCAACTAAAATCTACCTATCACTTAACGGATCTACTCAATAGATTTAGGCCCGACACCAAGGTAAATTTTCCGTACAACAATTTCACTAAGTAAATTCTCTAAGCGTTCAATGAATTTTTACAGAAAAAAAATTATGCAGAATCAATAATTTACTCAATTGATCCAAACTTTCAACATAAAACATATTAACATCTTTAAAAAGTCTTATTTTACTATTTTTGAACTAACTTATTAGATAAAATGGAATTAAACTTGTAATTCAACTTATCAATCACAAAGAAACATAAACCCAATATCTTCATCATCCTATTTCCCTCAATGAACCAATCATCATGAGGTTTACACATTCATAATTTCAACACATAACACATGCAAACCGGTTTAAACATATCTCACCATCAATACAATATTTTAAGCATACTCAAGATTAAATAGTTTCTCATACACAAGAAAAATATAATACACATAACTCATCATATTATATTCATTCAAGCACTTGCAAATAAGTAATAATAGTGATCATGTATCCTACATTTTTATCATAAATTTTAATTTTAGTAGCTTTCCTTACCTTTTTTATTTACTCCTAACTTTATCTTCAACTAATAGAGCTAAGCTAATGATATATTAACTTGTTCTTAAAGTATTTAATAAAAAAACTAATTACATCACTATGAACCTAAGTTAGCATAAATTCATATTGAAGAGAAAAACTCAACATGTAATTACATGAGAGTCTCCATGCAAGTATGCAACTAGAAGACCGAGAAAATTAGGGGAACGAAGAACTTATTCTATTTAAGATCCACTAGGATGAAAGTCAGAGATTCTTAAAAAAAAAATTTAGAGAGATAGTAATTTTGAATAAATGAAAAATTAAATGTTTAATTTTCTATTTATACACTTCAAAACTTAACTAAACAAAACATTCACTCTTCATTAAATTAAACCTTACCTATATATAATAACTCTTAAAACTTGGTTCTTACAATAATGATGAAATGATAATAACAATAATAGTGAGAATAACGATAACAATGATGATAACGATAATAGTTGTGATAATAAAATAGTAATAACATAATAATGACAATTATTAGAATGGTATGGTGAAAATGGTGACCATTGTGATGGTAATAATATTAATGACATAAATGATGTTAATAGTGATAGTGATGAGGATGGTGGAGTAATAATTATTACAAAGGAGATGATATGATGATAATAATGATGACAAACGATAATAATAATAATAATAATAATATAACTGGTGAGACTAATGAGGTAACAATAATAGTAAGAATGACAATAATAATATGGGTGATGATGATGTTAGTAGTTATAATGCAAATGGATTGGTGGGACAATAGAAGGAAAGTATATCCTATTTTGTTAGTAGTTATTTTCCATGAAGATAAAAAATATATATTATACTAACAATGAAGATAAATAAAAAGATAAAGAAATAATGTTATATCAGTGTATTAAACAATTGATTATAATAGGATAATATTTTTATCTTATTATATCCTAAATATCAAATCGACCCTATCAATTATTTCAAAATAAGTTTCTTCACTTAAAATGATTTCTTATTAGGTTTATAAATTATTTACTACCACTTTGACTCAACTTCTTAGCATTTCACAAAACAATTCAATTCCAACATATTATTAAAGCATTCATTTCAACTTGTATTAAAATAAGTAACTTTGAAAATTTATTTAAAATATATCAATGACTATAAATTTGGTTTACTTTTACATCACATTTCTCTCAACTTGTAAACTTCTAATTTTCATAGATCATTTTGAAGCATTAACATAGTTTCTAGAAATATACTCTATCTCATATTTAAATCATACAAAGTCCATTCAAAACCTAATACTAGAGCACTAAAATCATCATCTCAAACCAAAAAAACATGTTTATCATCTAATCTATACTTCATTAAATTTAATCTTCAACATAAGTTCATAATCATTCATTTATCATACACTACCTAAATCTTCATTCATAATCTTAAGAAAAATTAACTTTGTATACATAAAATCACAAAATAAAAATATCCACATATCACATTCAAATAATTTTCTACAAAAAATAACTTGCGACCAAGTCATATTTTTACATTGAAATTATCTATGTTAACATTTTATAATATTTTTCAAGTTATCTAACTTCCTTTAATATATATATTAACTTTTCAACTTTGTCTTTAAATAATAAAATTAACTAAAAAATATTTTTAATTTTCTAATAAAATATATAATAAAAAATTAATTATATTACTATCAATCTAAATAACATATATTCATATATTTAAAAAAAATCTCTTATGAAAAGAAAAAAAAAATCTCGTACAAATCCAACATTTAAAAAATTTTAAAAATTAAATCTATTTAAACTTTTGATTAATTAAGAATATTTTACTCTTTATCTATTAATCTTAAAAAAATAAGATGATTTTAAAAACTAAAAAAATAAAAAATAAAAATAAATAAAATATTTTTTATTTATATATTTTAAAAATTTAACTAAACAAAAATTTCGTTCTCTTATCCTTTAAATTTTATCTATTTATAATTTTTTAAAACTAGTTACTTATATTTATTATTATTTATCTAAACATGAATAAATATGAAATTGCACTACATATAAAAAAAAAATGTTTCCTTCAAAATTAAGATACATGCAGTTTCGTTAAAATTGCATTACATATATATAAAAAAAAAATGCTTCCTTCAAAATTAAGATACATGCAGTTTCGTTAAAATAATATATAAAAGAAAACAAAAAAAAATCGTGTAGTACATATAAAAGTCACTAATTATGATTTAAACATTTATTAGCGAATGAAGTCACACATAATAACTTTGAATAATATATATAATCACATGCAGATACAAACATTAATCTAACTTTGTTTGTTTATTTTTTAAGAAAATTTGTCAGTTTTTTTTTTTTACTTTTAAAAATGAAAAATAAGAAAATATATTATCTAACCATTTCCTATTTTATATTTGTATTTTATCACCAGTTATGTTATTTTTTTTATTATAAAATCGTAGAAATTATTTTTAATTTTTGTTGTGATTATTTATTATTATTGACGTTGTTTTTCATTTAAATAAAATTTAAATTAGAATTATTAAAAAAAGTTTTAAAAATATAATATCTTTATTGAAAGTATTTAAAAAAAGAAAGAAAGTAAATGATGGAGTAAGGAGTGTATGAAAAAAATGTGTTTGTTATGTAAAAGTGGAAAAGAAAAGAAAAATGAATAGATTAGTAAAAGGATGGTTTAAATAAAAAAAGAGTAAAAAGAAGTACATTAAATTGAAAAACAATGTTTGGATTTGAATGAGTTGAAGACAAAGTAGCATGATGTTAGGTTTGACCGTGTGGAATGTTAGACAAAGCATGTGGGATGAAGTGTTAGAGGAGAGAGAGAGAGTGAAAAAAAGTGTACATGAAAGTTGAAGCAACCTAGGACAAGTGTAACGGCTTATGGCTGAATCCAAAATCCAACTTCCTCACATGGGTGCCCTACACGTGGAAATACATTGGACTTTGCTCCTTCACCTCTCTCTTCAATCTACCCTCATATTATAATATAATTTTAAATTAGATAATCTCTTTAAAAATTTTAATTTCATAAATTGAATTAAAAAATAAAAATATATAAAAAATAAAAATAAAAAATTAATAGTTTTATTTTTATTATTTTATTTTAAAATATTAATAAATACAATATATCAATGGATAGTGAATATCCGCTTTACAAATAATTAAAACATCTATATTTTAATAAGTGTCAATTAGAAGTCATTATTATATTTTTTTGCACTACAAAATTTTGTTTTTCTAAAAACTAAATTGACATTAATTTAAGCTTTTAGAAAGAAATGATTATTTATTCTATGTTATATTATTATTATTATTATTATTATTATTATTATTATTATAATATTAAAATAATACGTTATGGATACGAAAACTTTATTAAATTTTTTATAATTAATTCCTGTTTGAATGTTTGAAAGTTTGACTGATTACCATTAATTATTTTGATAAACAAAATTTAAACAATAAAAAGATGAATGGAAATAGGAAAAACAATGAAATGAAAAATTAAAAATTTATTCTATTAAAGAAAATCAGATAAAAATAAAAGTGAAAACTAAACTAATTTATCTAGTGATTTTAAAGTTTGTTTTATTTCTCATTTTCTAAATACACTAAATTATATATATCCACCATTTCTTATAAACTTTTGCTATAAAAAAAATATCAGACAATTTTTAATTTTAAACTATTTATTATTTTTACAAAAGTCGAATTTAAGATTTTATTTGAAAAGAAAGATCTAACCAAGATCTTATTCGCAGAAGCAGATAACACTTTGAATTTTGTTTTTGAAAAAATTGCAGAGATTGAATTACAATGATTTCAAAGAAAGCAAAGGGATGGATTCTTTATTAAGAAAATCTGAAGTTAATGATTGTGTTTGAAATTTCACTGGAAGAAAAGATTAGACAGAGATGCTACACTCATTAAAAAGACAACAACACAGAAAATAAAAAATAAAAAAATGTTCTTAATTATGCCAAATTCTTAAGATAACAAAAATCGTTTTTATCACGACAAAGGCTTCAATATTTTATGTTGCAAGGAAATTGATGTACAGCTAACACTACCAGAGTCACAATTCAAATTGAATTCTTAATATAATTATTAACATATTTTAATTACACACATTTTTTATTAAACATAATCTTTTAATAAAATAATTATTAGAAATTGGATAGAAAAGTATTTTAATCCTACCATGTTCTGTTCATTATTTAAATATATAAAGAAATTACGATGTATATTATATTATAATTTTTTTTAATTCTTTCATGTATATACGTATACCTATACAATTATATAACAAAAAAGTTAAAATTTTTATGGTCCAATCTTGCGTTAAAAAAATAAAAAATTAATAACATTAAGTTAATTTACACATGTACCCTTTGATGTTTCTTTAAGAAAAGACTCCAAACCAAACCTATTAAAAATTAAACTGCACTTTTTTCCCATTTGTGTTAACTTGCTTTTTACTTCCACTGAAAGAAATCATACAAATACTATAATTTATGGAAGAAAAGTAACTTTTTTTTTGTAACTTCATTAAATTGTTGAACCTCTATAAATGACCCTTTTGATATCATATTGTAATTTTATCATATGATATTTCAAATGCTCTTAGTTGTATTTTATATTTTTTTTTCTTCAAATTTTATACCAAAAGAAATTGGAATGGCCAAATAATTAGATGATTTTTAGTATATTTATCATGCTCATAATGACTTGTTATTTCTAATTATGAATCTCTATTCTTTTGCAATCTAAAAACATTATTTTATATTAAGTTTAATATTTTAAACTTTGTTATGATTTCAAATTTTATAATAGTTTTAAAGTTTTAAGAATGTATTAAGTTCTACTTTAATTTAATTTTAAATTTAAGTTTAAATCATGGTTTGAGTAAACTAAATTGAAAAAAATTCAAACATATGTAACCTTTTATAATTGTAAATAAAATAATTTATTTTATTAAACCCATGTAATGTAACCCTTATTATTCATTTTAAAAGTTAACAGATAACCGTAGAACATATTCTCTTAAAAAAATATTATAAACTAATATTAATTAAAGCTTATTATAAATTTGATTTACTCTTACTTTTTATTCAATTATTTTTTAATAAAGTTTAACAAAGAATAAAATATGTGTTAAGAAAATGTTGTATTATTAAGTGTGTTGAATTGGGTTTGGTTTGTTGAAAGAGAATTGAAATGGATGGATATAAAAATAGAAAAAGAATTGATATTGTTGTTGAAGTCAATGAAAAATTGATTATAGAAAATGGTTGTTAGAATAAAAATATTTGGATAATAATAAATTTAGGTAAAGTGTTGTTTTAGATAAAGCTAGAGGGAGAAAAAGGTAATTGGAAGCATTTAACAGGGTTTGAAAATTGATCCCACCTAAAACTAAACACCCACCATAATTAGTCAGATTTTCATATTAGCTTTTTATAATTTGGAAGAAAAAAATGATAAAAAAAGAAGAAGAAAATGGTTGAATGAGAGAGAGAGTTAGAGAGAGTCACGGGTAAAGAAAGTGTTGGGGAAGTGAGGGAGAGAGAGAGAGGTAGGTAGGTGCTCGAAGGAGCTGAGCGATGGGCAGTGTCACGTGACAGTCTGTGGTTTCAGATTCTATCATCTAATAAACATCTTTTCTCTTCTCTTCTACTTTTTCTTTATTACTTCTTACACATTCTATGCATAACCATTATGTTATCAATGCTAATACATCACACACCCTACCTTTTTTATCTATTTTCTTTTTAAATCAATTCATACCTAATAATCAAACAATACAAATATTTTTTATTGAAATATTCTAAAAAATAAATTAAATTACAGTATAATAAATAATATAAATTAATTAATTTTATAGAAATTAATTAAATTTAAAATTTATTTTTAATATAATATTAAAACCTATTTTAAGAAAATCGTTACCAAGTTATATATTATTTATTATTATCGTATTATTTATAGAATATTTAATTTTATTTTTAAAGTGAGAAAATCTCTTATATGTATAATTTTATATTATTTGAATTGAGAGAATTTATCGTAAAATCTCATATTATTTATTTAGAAATAAAATAAAATTAAAATATAATAAATAAATTTAAATTTTTTTATTATAAATTATTTTGAAAATTTTACGTTAATTAAAAATAAAATTAAAGTAAAATTTATATAATAGTATAAATATAAAAGTTGAGTTAAATTTAAATTCATAATATTAATAAATAAATTTAAAATATATTTTTTAATATATTTTATAATAAACAAAATTACTCAATTCTCTTAAATTTAGTAATATTTTATATTAAAATGACAAACTATTTTTTTTTTTTCTTCCAAATTTACAAAATGTAATGGTTCTTGTTTAGATTTTGCATGGTTTTTATTTGAGGTGTTTTAAATTCAGTTGAAAAATAAATTCAATTTGTTTCATATATAATATAATTCTTTCTTTTTTTTTTGTGTTTGTGATAAGTGTCACATATGGATAACTATAGTAATATACGTTAAATAAATGAAAAATATTAATTTTTATTTATTTATTTTGCAAGACGTAGAACTTGTAATTTAAAAGGCAAGCACATGAATCAAAACTCGTACGTTTTATAAAATAATTGCATGATTTTGGAAAGACAAGAAATGCTTGAAACAAAACTTAATTGAATTGTTGCAGGAGCCATTTCAAGCTTCTATGGAAAAATGAATTTTTTTAGTGAAACAAAAAGCTACATCGATGCTATAATAAAAGCTAATTCCTCATTTTTTAGATAATTATTGTGATCATGGTATGTTTCTATATTTAAAATTATGATTTTTTATTGATGGGTAATAATAAATTTTAAATATTATTATGAATTTATTTTTGTAGAGGTAGGTCGTGAGTGTTATTTTAGTACAAGACTTTAAGTTAATTTTTTATTTGACGATATATTAATAAATAACACTGATTTATTCTTCTAATTATACACATACTTCAATTGGGTATTCTGAAGAAATTATTTAATTTGTGAATTTGGAAAAATCACATAAATTTGACTTAGTAATTAATATTTAAAAAAAGGAAAGTAAAAGGGGACATTAAATTCTCTTAAAAAAAAATTAATGTTTTTCTTGTTAACTTTTCCTTAGTCTGCAAATAATTAAGATGATTGTCAGGTTGATATTTTCAAAGAAGTGATTGGCGTTATATATTTTGAAAGTCTCAGAGTCTTTATTTCTCAGCCTCTTTCTAATCAGCAAGAATTATTATTGTTTAAAGAAAATTGTTTCTGAAGAAAGAAATTAATAATAATAAAAAAAGCATATTATTTATTCGACCATGATAAAATATAATAAAAAATATTATAATAATTGGTGGGTATTTATGAATAAAATGAATGACTTTTTGTTTGGTCACACTTCAATTTTGTGAATGAAGGAATCGTAATTAACACTAAACTAACACATTGAATGAATTTAAGAAAAAATTATAATGATAAAATGGAAGAAAAAAGTTCCACTTCAGTGGCATTAGATGGTAATTAAGAGGAGAATTAAGGGGTTAATGTGTGACACAATCTTTCATTTTGGGAAAAAAGACAAAAAGGAGGTCAGCGGAAACATAAAGGTTTGGCCGTCCAACACTGTCTTTGCAGCTTTAAATAGGAAAATTAATTAATTTGTGAATAAAAAAAGAAAAAGGGAACACTTTATTTTCTCTAAATTTGATTGCTTTATAACAAATTTACCATATTAACCATGGATTCAAATGTGTACACACATTTTCATTTTGATTTTCACAATTTTTAATTGCCCCTCACGGACGCCAAATTCTTCTTAACCAAATTGTATTTATCGGGTTTAGGAATTTATTCAAATCAAATAAAACTTTTCACATATTTTATTTATTTTATTTGAATACACTTTATTATCACCTTGTTTTATCCTTGGTTTTTTCTCCCTGATTTATTATTTTTATTGTTATTAATTTCTAATTGCTGTAACAGTAGTATTTATTTTGAGCTTTCCATTTTTCTTTCTTTTTCAACTCTCAATTCAAGCAGCTTTGGAAAAACCAACCACCCAACTGGTTTTTTTCACCTCCTGAAATTTGTAAGTGGCCTTCAATTTTCCAGAGTAAACAGTGTATTTTTTTTTTCTGTGTTTTTTTTTTCTTGTGTTTTTCACTTTCTGGGGTGAGTCCAGTTGAGTTGATGAGTTTCTTGTTGAGCTGAAAAAGAAATCTGAATACAAGTTTTCAGCTTTGGAAGAAGCTTGCTCAAGTGTGGAATCACAGTGACAGGTCATGATCTTAGCATTCTGAAGAATATCCACACCCTGATGTTGATATGCTTTCCATAAGAGAATATATAAGGAGCTTTGTTTCAAAATGTTATTTTTTATTTTTGGTATTTGTTACTATTTTTCTCCTTTGTTCCAGCTTTCTGTCTTTTAAAGTTTGGGAAAATGCTGGGTATGAAGCAGATTTATGCTAAAGGGTGTTGTTTGTTTTTCTAATTTTGAAAAGCCTATGATGTTTTTCTATGGCTTCTTCTTTATTTTTCAACTCCAGCCTGAGAAATATTTGAACAAATGGATGATTTTTTTTTAATTTTTACCAGGTTTTTCATAATTATTTTAGCCAAGTGGGGATTATTTTTTGAAAATTATAAAAATTGTACTATTTTACTAATTTTTGTTATTTTTCTTTTTTTAGTGGCTAATATTTTCTTTTTCTTTTTCATCTCTTGCAAGAGGTAAATTTCTGGTTCCTGTGTTTGAAACCAAGTACCCGTTTTTCAGACATGCGAACAGAGACCAAAAATCTAAACTTTGATAGCAAATATCTGCATTTCTTGCTGGGATTCTCTACTCAGAACACGAAGTGTTGAAATCTTTTTTATCTTTTTACCATTTCCTGGCTAAATTTCCCAATGGATCTCTGCTAATAAAGTGAATAGCTTCTTGTAAAACTCAAGTTTGCCTCTTTTCATTACCTTCTTACTCGTCAGTGAGATCCTTAGATGGGTTTTCACTGTGTCTTTGTAACATGCTCTAGAAGGTTTGTTTGAAGGCATTGATGCTTTCGACAAAAGCTGTAATTTTTTTAATGACTTATGGTCTCATAATCCGTTTGGTTTCTCATTGTTCTTTATTCTTTTCTGGGTTGTAGGTATTGGTTTGACGATATAGGCTTGGGGAGTGAAAGTTCAATATTTGCATGGAAGCCAGAGAAGGTATTAGCTCTGGGGTTACAGTGATAGGGGCAGAAGCTCCATCAGCTTATCATGTGGCGCCGAGGAGTGAAGCTCCGAACCAGGTTCATGTCCCTGATGGTGGTGGTGGTGGTGGCGGGAGCGGCAACGGAGGTGGTGGCGGCATTGGTGGTGCTGCAGCTATTGGAGTCTCACCTGTGAGTGTGGGATTGGATGGAACAGCAAAGAAGAAACGGGGTCGACCAAGGAAATACGGGCCTGATGGGTCTGTCACCATGGCATTGTCACCAATGCCTATATCGTCTTCTGCTCCGCATTCTAATGATTTTTCATCCGGCAAGCGGGGGAAAATGCGGGGTATGGAATATAAGCACTCGAAAAAAGTTGGTTTGGATTATCTAGGTAATTAATATGGTTTTCAAGTGACTTTCATTTTGTTGGTAACCTTTGGCTTGTAGTGAATTTTCAAGTATGCTTCTGTTTCTGATGATGAAATTACTTGTGTGTGGTTCTTTGAACTTGCATCCTCTCTAACTTGGGAGTTGGGAACTACTTTCTGCAAATCTTTCCGAGTTCTCATTTTTTTAATAACTTATTAAGCCATCCTTTTCTACCAAAATTTTTTGCTAAGCTAGGTAGAATTTGTGTTTTATGCATAATTAAGGAAATTTGTGTTAGCAAGGGAGTCTTTCCCTAGTGAGTGTCATTTTGTGTGGGGGATGATGATGAGATATATAACATCATTGACATAGAAATATTGAATGCATCTGTTGAAATATTCCTTGAAAGGTAAGCTTATTGCTAGCTTAACCTCTTATTCATTTAGGTTTGACATTGCTTTATCTCTGAATGGCTTGGCCTCTCTCCCAAATCCTAATATCTATTGTTGTTGTTTCTGTAGGTGACTTCAATGCATGCTCTGATGGTACAAATTTTATGCCACACATCATCACTGTCAATGCTGGTGAGGTATGCTTCACTGTGACTGGCAAAGGGAAAAGATTCATTTAATTCACGTTTCCTTTTTCATTTTTCAATTAGACATCGACTATTTGGTAGCCCTTTATTTTTTTGTTTATTTTAAATATGAATTATAAATCTACTGAAAAATCACTCTAATCTTTGTTTCTACCATTTTTTCATTTATTTTTAGTTTTGGGGATAACAAATATATACAATTTTTTCTTTGTTCTGTGTGAATGGAGTTTGCAATTTGAAATGGAAATTCAACGCAATTCATGGATTACTATTGTTCCCTTGTCCCCCCCCATTCCACCTCAAAATCCACTGAGAATACTGAAATAAACATTCTATTTGCTTCTGGGTTCTGGCTAGGTAGGAATTATGGAATATGTATGTCTGATACCTATTCAGTAGGAATTGTGGCAGCAAAATAAACTGAAAATACTAGAAAGCCTTATGAATTTCTTCCCGGTGTTGTAAGCATAAATTTTATGATGCTTTGTTTTTAGTGGTATCAACATTTTCATGGTTAGTTGAACGGTTGTCAGGTTCTGGTATGATATCCCAAACTGCATGCAGATGAATTTTCTTGTATATTCTATATTCGAGTTAATTTTGTTTTATTTATGCAGAAATCTCTATATATTAGTTTATTTCTGGTGTGGAACACGTACCTTTTATGAAATTATGATAATTTTTATGTAAATTAATATTATTAAATTATTCATATCAAATGGGTGCACAATATTTTAACATGGTAATGGATTGTAAGTAAAAGCTTTTAAGATGCATGCTGACAACTATGAATCAGGTTGGAACTTTCTTTTTCCCCCCTTTTGTTTTATTTTTTGTGTTCATACTTTATTGTGGTCTTTTCCAAAGCAAGGATACCACATACAGTCAGTGACTTTAGTACACTTCATAAAATTAATACAAAAATATATAAACGCATTGAATCAATAGTAAAACTGATGCCTTAAGTTACCATGAGTAATTGTAACTTGTAAACAAAATAATATCATCTAATAGTTGTGGCATTTTCATCTATATTGGTATTAGCATTCTAACTATAGAAGTAAAAGAAATTGTAAAATTGCTGCTAGGACTATGAAAAGTGTTTGTAAAGTGTCTGACACATCTGTTTCACATGGATACAAAACAAGGGCATATTTTTTTTTTTGAAGTGTGCATCATTTTGCTTTGAATGATAATGTTTTAAGTTTTTGTTAATCACTGGGTTTGATTTGCTCCATTTCTTTTCTCATGGTTGTTTACTCTTATCTCATGTATTTGAATGGATGGGTATTAAAAAAGTTACTGCTTGTTTTTTCTTGCAAAAATCCTTTTGACAGAAGAACATCACGTAATTATTCAATTCTTAGGGTTAGTTTGAATTTTTTTGATTAATTTGTTATTCACTATTCTTGTTGGATACTTCACTACTTGGTTTTAGATCTGTGAAATAATTTGGTGAGCAAGCAATTGTATTTCTTTCAGTCTAAAATTGACTTACTTCTATAGTGTTAAAAAGCGATTTTACTTTACACGAGCTTACTAAAAAGCAAGTTTGCAAACTAGTTAACCTGTATCGTAATGTTGAATCGCTATTTTGATAATCACAAGTGTAACTGTTAATGTGATTCTAGTTCATAATGCTTGAATGTGTGGGAGAAAGCTCAATATTTTGTACTTTATTGTCCATTTGAAGGAAAAATGCTCTTTGTTTATACTTTCTCTAAGCAATGTTTATATTTTATGATGCTAAAATTCTCTGTGAAAGATAGTTGATTGAGTTTATCTTGCCATTTCACTTTGGTTATTGTAGGACATTACAATGAAGGTGATATCCTTTTCTCAACAAGGGCCAAGAGCTATATGTATCTTATCTGCTAATGGTGTAATTTCCAATGTTACACTTCGTCAGCCTGACTCTTCTGGGGGTACTTTAACTTATGAGGTGCGACATTAATTTATGTTATTCATTGTTTTATTTTCTTTCTTTTTATTGAGCTTTCCTTTTTTCACACTGACATGTTAATGCAATTTTACACAAGAATTTTTTAATTTGTTCTAAGCCTATTAATTCATTTGAAATTACCGTTTGAACAAAAACATTTTGTTCCTTTCAATTTTGTATAAACTTTTCTAAACAAGTGTATATAAATGAAACTTGTGCCTATTGTTAAAGGGTTTGTTTGGACAAACTTCTCCATAAATACTAGAAGAGAAAAATAAGAAGAAAAATGAGATGAGTTTCCCAATAAGCTAAAATTAGTTTATGTACAAGTTGAAAAGTAAAATTTTAGAGAAGTTATGAGAGAGTTTCTACTAATTAACATATGCATAAACTAATTTTACCTTATGGATAAGCTCATTTAATTATTTTTCTTTTTTCTTTCTCTAAGAAGTACTTATGGATAAGATTGTCCAGATAGACATTAAATTTATTTATTTTTAATGAGTGTATAAACATTTTGCATTGAAGTTAATCCGAAAAAGCAGAGAAAATTTTCTTTAATTCTTTTCTTTTACTTTTAAGTTTCAATTCTGCTTTAATTTTCTTTTACTTCTATCATTCTTATTTCTGTTCCTCTTATTTTCTTCCTTTCTCTTTCTGTCCTTATCTAAATGGATCATCAATGTTCATGTGTATTTAGGAGGTTGGAAGTTGCATCACTTGTCATAATCTTAAGGGAATAGTCGTTACTAAGTCTATCAAGAGCTTATATATATATATATATATATTTGTTATATTATGTGTGTGTATACATGCAGAAGTAATATGCATTCTACCTAACAAGTTGTTTCATCCTAAGTTCTCTCTCTTTCTAATTTCCGCTTTTCTAAATCAACTTAGCATGAGAGTGGTATCATCCACTTTGACCTGTTCCATTACTATTCCACTACCATTTTTCCTAAATATGGAACTGTTTTGCTTTGTGCTGGCTTTGATCTCAAATTCATAGTCAAATGTCCTACCTATTACCATCTATTCTGTAATCACCATTTTGGTCTATCTGCGTGAATTCTGTGGCAGGCTTTTGTTGATATCTTCAGTGACTGCTTCTGACATGACATAGAAATTATCTACATTTATATTTATTAAATTATTTTCGTAAATGTTGGGCTTAAGAAATGAATAAGGATTGCGATATTTGTTTTTTGTAAGACTGTAGCATTAGGTTTTACGTCACTGAGACTAAAAAGAATAAGGTTAAGTTTGATATGGTCTTTACTGGTACTTGATGGTAAGTTGCATTAGGTCATTGTTGAGTTGGGAGATATAGTTTTTTTATTTGACTATTGACATGCACATGATGGTGCTATATAACTACTGGTAGATCTTTTCTGAAAGCATTTTCTTTTGTAGGGCCGATTTGAGATACTTTCCTTGTCTGGATCATTTATGCCTACTGACAACCAAGGTACAAGAAGCAGGTCCGGTGGAATGTCTGTCTCATTGGCTAGCCCTGATGGCCGTGTTGTAGGTGGTGGAGTTGCTGGTCTTCTTGTAGCTGCCAGCCCTGTGCAGGTAAGTGCACATGTACTTGAATTCTTGAATGAAAACTGAACCATATAATTCTTAAAGGATCACTGGCTGCATGTTCTCCAAACATACATTTATTTTACAACAAATGTCATGTTCGGTTATTACAAATTGAATCAAGTTTGCTTACTATAGTTGAGATAAAAGTTTCTCAATATCACTTCACTTTGAATGAATAAAATCGATATCCAAAACAAAGTTTGCAAATAATACTCACTCTTAGATGGCTTATGCATGTTCGTTTTTTATGTTTAGGTGGTGGTGGGAAGCTTTTTACCAAGCAGCCAGCAAGAACAGAAACTAAAGAAGCCCAAATCTACTACTGATTATTCAGCAGCAGCTGTTACACCAGTTATTGCAGTGTCTTCTGCACCACCACCACCACCACCTCCAACCAATGCAGAAAAAGAGGATGTGAATATTAATGTGATGGGTGGAACACATGTACTGCAAAATTCTGGAACTCTTAACCCTAACCTCAGTCCTCCCAGTGCCTTTAGAAGAGACAACTGGGTGAACATGCACTCTATGCCAGACTCTAGAAAGTCAGCAACCGATATTAACATATCTTTGCCTGATTGTTAAGCTGATGATCAACCTGCACTCTCCATACTCAAGTGCTCTTGCTGACAAAGTTCATGACTCAGCTGTTTTATTTAATATTTAAGGTCTTCTCTCTCTTGTCTAAAGATTGTTTTAAACATGTCTGATGTCTATTACCATAGGATGTAGTTTCAGTGTTGTAAGTTGCAGCTAGGTAGAGTATCTGATATATTTATCGGCTGATTAGGTAGATGCTGCACTCTGCAGTATTATGATGAGTAGGCTAATTCGGGTGTAATGAGAACTTGTTTGCCTATTTATTTATGATGACTGAATTTGTTGAAGCATTTGTGTTTTTCCTTATATTGAGGTTTCTTAGTTCTTTCTATAGTTTAAGGATGTGTTTTAACCAGATTCTAGAAAAATGTTTGTAATATTATGCCTGTGCACATCAATTATTTGTATCAACTAAAGGAATTAGAAGGGTTACAAAATTAGAATCAAACTATTCTGAGTTAAAAAGAAATTTGTTTTTGACTTACAAGATTTATTTTTTATTTTTATTATTATTTGTTTTTACTTTAAATGATTAGATATAAAAAAATGAATAAATAGAAAAAAAACAAAGCTAGTCCTTATCAGAATGTTTCCCACCAATTAGAAAAATCAAAATCAAGTGGAATTACAAATTAATCAAAACATATTGCCTCACAAACTGCATAAAGGTTCATTTTTGGTACTTAAAATTGTTTCTGAACAAAATTCTGCTCAAGATTTTTCCCACTATTAAAGAAATTTGTCATGGATAAGTAAGATGTAAAAGAAAACAACTTTGTTAGAAACTTCTTATTCTAATAAAAAAGGTTTTTTTTTGGAAACCTGACTCCAATTTTGCTCAAAAAGCATATCAGAATACTGTTAGGCCTTTCTGAAGATTTTCATCATCTGTGGATTCATTCTTTTTCTGTTCAAATAAATAGTTATCATATGGTTAAGACTCAGTATAAAAAAAATACTTCTAAGACTACATACTCAAAAGTTGATATCAAAGATACTAATATTGATTGTTCAAAAAGGTATCATATAGATATTCAGTGAGATACTCTATACAAGCTTAGAAAGTGTGTGCTTTTTTAGGGAACACGACTTCATCCAAGAACTTTAAAATCAACATATTCAAACTCCAAATCCTTTGCCAACTCACCTCCATTGATCCTATAAATACAAGTTCAAAGAATACAAGATAGTTTGAGAGTAAATTCATTGTGAAAGTGGTAGTATAGAACTAATATTGATTTGGATTGTTACAAGAAAAGTCTCCAGAGTTGCAGAAAAAATATTGATTCTGACAAATTTGAAGAAATTTTTCCATTACTATTTTTAAATGAGAAAAAATAATTCATAAATTAATATTAGTTTATGCAATATATTGATTTATTCAATTCTCTTATATAATTTCTCTAAATCTGATTTTTTATACTTTATATATTAATTAATTTTAATTTATGAAAAATATATTTCATTTCTTTTATTAATTTTTAAAATACTTAAGATATATTTACCATATATATAGTTAGTGTCTGGTGAGGACATGTGTGTAAGGATTGGTACCAATGATTATCTGGGGAAATACTATAAAAAAAACTTAATATTTTTCTTTCTAAAAAAGATCAATAATTGCATGGGAATCAATGCAAAAATGCTAGTGTAGGAGACAATTATCAGTATGGTAATACCAATACATACTAATTGATTATCAATATCTCTTCAGTGCAAAATTAAAATAATGAAATAAATAATATAAATAGTTTAATAGTTAAAATAAGAAGTATTATATGAAAGTATAAAAATAATAATTTTCTCGTTGTGTTGAAAATTGTTATCTTAAAATTAAAATTTATATTATAATATAATATAATATATTACATATTTATTATTTATTTTAAAAACTTGAAACAAGTCAAAGTCAAGCTTTAGATGAATTAATATAGATTTATCTTTATCATAAATATTTAATGAAGACATTTTAAGAATATTTAATTGTATTAATGTGATTTTTTCTATTTTTAAATATAATAGTATTTTAAGAGTTACTTTTTAGTTCATAAATGTATTACAAAAAGTTAAAAAAAAAATTAAAATATAGAATAAGATAATAATAATAATAATAATAATAATAATAATAATAATAATAATAATGTTTAAGTTTTTTTAATTGAAAAAGAAAAGAATGTTTATGGAATTATAAAAATTAAAATTAAAAATATAATTATATTTTAATAAAGTATTGTGCTTTAATTTGGTTTGGATCAGTTTTGAAATGTCAAATTACAATTCAAACCAAACTGAACAGTATTTGAAAAAAAAATGAGAAACTCTTCAATAAAAGTTCAAAGAAAATTAAAAAAATAAGAACAATTAGACTTCAATCTCTTAAGGAATTTTAAAAATAAAAAAAATAAAAATTTGAATATATACCATAATAAATTATATGAATTAAGTGAGTCCCATTCAAATATAATAGATGTTTGGAGAATTATTATCCAAATTTGGATTAATTAACTAAATAATTTTATATATAATGACTATAATAAAAAATTATTAATAATTGTATTGGTAGTTAGTTGAGGAGTTCTCGATTAACCGTAGACAATAAAGAACATCTCGATCAGGGAAAAGATGTCAGTGAAAAAAGTATTAGATTTATAGAACTTAAACCAAGATTAATTACTGCAAATTAAGAAGAGATAAACCTTAAACAAGGCCCAACAAACAAGACCCATAAACAGTAGTATAAATAAGAGTAATAAAAGAGAGGTAAGGGTTCTGAATTTGATTGGATTTTCCTTAACATTCATTGAACAAACGATTGACTTGAGTATCGGAGCACCTTCACATGTAACTCGCCCCGTTGTGGATCGAGAAGTATCTAGAGTCATCTAACCGAAGACACTTCAGGAGGCAGAAGACATTTTAATAGACCGAGGAGTATTAGAAGTTAGTTATGTAAGAAATTTCAATCAAAGGACAGAAGACTTTGGAGACTTGTCTTGAAATACCGGTCCAATAAAAACAATAATAATTAAGTTTAAGGATTAATAAGGTTATTTATGTTTTATAAACAAATATTGTTAGATTTCAATTAAAAATTTATTTAAAAATATGTTTTAATCTAAAATCGTGATATCATTAAAAAAAAAAATAACAAATAATAATGAATATTCTAAAAGTGACTTAAAAGATGTAAAAGAAGAAAATGTATAAAAAAAATAATAATACATGTTGAATCTATGATAAAAACAACAATAAAAAAATTGTTGAAATAAAAGTCTAAATTTTATAATTAGAAATGGTTAAAACATATTTAAAAGTATTGTCAGAGAAAAAGTGAACGATATTGTAAAATGACAACTCAACCTTTAATTCACGTCTCAATCTCACACCCTTTCCTCTAACTTTTGGTTTTCCACAACTCATGCTATGTAGATGACTCAGGCACTTTATACAACCACTCATGAATCACCTTTGAAAGCTTCCACGAAATTATGTGCTCGCAAGTCTCCATGCTTTAATCTCCCTTACGTGATGGTTTAAACATCTCGAGTATGCTTTCTGTCTGGTGGCTTAAACCTCTCTTTGTGATTGAAGTTTTTTTTTCTTAAGATGGTGATGGAAGGTTTTATGTTAGACTTCAAAGAGCATTACTAGGTGTAGATTTTCTATATCTTAATAGTAAAATGTAATTTGTACGGGTAATTAATTGAGAATATCTCGGTTAACTCTTACGCCCATTAGAAGAATATAATGGCCAACGAATATCAGGTTAATAACCATAATACATACTTAAATATAAGTAAAAATTAAGCACTACTCATGAATTAAACCATGTAATAACAAGCATAAGACACAAAAGTCATAAACAAAGGCCAATAAGTAAGACTCATATAAGAACAAGGTAATAAATGAAAGGTATGCTCTCTGATAATGATTGAACATTCCTTAAACTCTATTGAACTATCACTGACTTGAGCGTCGAAGCGCCTTTACAAGTATCCCACCCCATTATGTAACGAGAAGTAATCAGAGCTAAAGACCGAATACGCTATTGAAGAGAGACCTATCTTGAAGTATCCGGTTCCAACAAGTATCCGTAAGTACATTTGGCACCCACTGTGGGGCAGAGATAGACAATCAAGATTATGGTCTTCACTAGAAACATGACTAGTCGAGAAGAACCTAGGAGAGCACCCGAAGAGGAGAGAACTAAAGAGCACTCGTCGTTGTTGGCAGAGCTGAAGCGGGAGCTCAGTTCATTTAAGAAAAGGAGTGCAGGAGAGATGGATGAGTTAAGACAGGAGAATGCTTGGATGAAGAAGAAGTTGGAAGAAAAGGAAGGTGTCTCCTCACACACACAAGCACCCGCTGAGTCACAACCTTCTTGGTACCATCAATCCAAGCCCATTTAGGATGAAGTGAGTCATAAGGAAGGAGTGTACCGAGGAAGCGTGTTAATCTCGTTAAAACTGAGAGGAGGTCAAAGACACCATTTGTAGATGAAATAATGTAAACCCCCTTATCCTTAATGTGGAAGAACCTAACCATAGATTGATATGATGGCGCCACAGACCCAAACAAACTTATTGATGCATATGTAACCCAAGTCAGTCTATATACCACTGAGGACACAATGTTCTGCAGGGTTTCCTCAACTTCTTTGAAAGGAGCAACATTGAGTTGATTCACTAGACTGCTAGCCAACTCAATAGATTGTTTCGACACACTCCTTTCAAAATTCGACACAATTTGCCACTAGTAGACCACACCTAACATCCACTGTCTTAGTGAATATCAAGCAAGAAAAGAATGAGCCATTGAGGGTGTTCATGGAGAGATTTGGGAAAGTAACTTGAAAATCTGAAACCTAAACCCAGAAGTGGCCTTGCACCACATGGTCACAACCCTTCGACTAGGGCTATTCACGAATAGTTTGTGCAAGAAGCCAACCTCATACCTGGACGAACTAAGAAATAGGGTTGCCAAGTTTATGCAGTTAGAAAATCTAAGAGAATTTAGAGAACAAAGTTGCTCAGAACCACATAAAGGTAGGAATCAGGAAAGGAGAGAAATAGAAAAGGAAAAAGGGAGGATGGTGCAGTTCCAACCGAAGCCAAGGAACATGAGAACATCCCGGTTCTCACATTACACACATTTGAATGTAGATAGGGGGCGGGCCTTAGAAGAAGTTCTGAATGCAGATTTAATCCCAATGCCAAGGAAAGTTTCATCCCCTTCAATTGCTGACCATAGCAGACACTATAGATACCATTGGAACCATGGACATTCCACTGAGGAGTGCGTAGCCCTCAAGGACAAGATTGACGAGTTGATGTAGGTAGGACACATGCAAAAAATAGTAAGAATAAGTGATTATAGGGAGAAACGACCATGGACCTAAGGATAAGGGAGATATTCCCATCACATTGGACAACCGAGTAACACTCGACCAAGACTAGGAGAAAGAATAGAGGAGGTAGAAAACGATTTAGAAAGGAAACCATTGCGAGGGGTCATAAACACCATAGTTGGGGGATTCATAGGGGGAGGATCATCCAATTCAGCCAGAAAGAGACACTTGAGAAGTATACAATCCGTCAACATTGAAGGTCAAAGAAAAATGCCATGATCACCTTCCATTACATTCATAGATGCAGACTTTAAGGGACTTGACCCACAACAAGACGACCCATAGTTATCACTATAGAAGCCATCAACTTCACTATTCGAAAAACGTTGGTGGATTAAGTAAGCTTAGTCGACATCTTGTATTGGAAAATTTTCCAAAAAATGAAACTGTTAGAAGATATGATTCAGCCCTACAACGACTAGGTTGTAGGATTCTCAAGAAATCGAGTTAGCACAAAGGGATACATTGACTTATATACCATATTTGGAGAAGGGGAGGGATGTCATCAGACCATTAAGGTCAGATACCTAATCATTGACGCTCACACATCTTATAACTTATTGCTAGGATGACCAACCCTCAACAAGTTAAGAGCAATAGTGTCCACACAACACTTGGTAATGAAGTTCCCATCTATTAAAGGGACAATGTAATAGTCCATGAAGATAAAAAAGCAGCAAGGGAATGTTATGTAGTAAGCTTGAGACCTGATACATGTTGGCCAAAAGCATGCCTACTCAAGCAGAGCCAAACTTGTGATGAAGGGGAACAAAAACACAGAAAAGAAGAGGTGGTGGCAATGACCAACCTGGACCCGAGGAGTAATGATGACCTAAGAGTGAAACCTCAAGAGCAAACAATCCCAATATGTCTAAGTAAGTCGGGCAAGGTAACCTATGTAGGATCCACCCTAGGAGCAAAGGGATGTTGAGACAAAACTTAGACATATTCGCATGGATCATGACCGGTTGTCAATGTATAAGGAAACAATGTCGGTATCTTAGAAGAAGAGGAAGATGATGAAGGAGAGGAGGAAGGCCGTCAAGAGGAAGTGACAAAGTTGTTAAAGGATAACTTCATCAATGAAGAAAAATACACTATATGGTTGGCCAATGTTGTGCTGGTGAAGAAAACAAATGAAAAGTGGCAAATGTATACACATTACATAGATCTTAACAAAGCCTTATCAAAAGACACATACCTCTTGTCGAGCATTGATCGACTAGTGGATGGAGTGGCAGGGTACAAGATCTTAAATGTTTTAAATGCTTACTTGTAGTACAATCAAATACAAATGCATCATGACGACGCTGTCAAAAATGCCTTCATCATTGAGAACCCTAACTTTTACTATAAAGTCACGACATTCGGGCTCAAAAACGTAGGAGCCACGTACCAACAACTAATGGATAAAATGTTTACCAGACAACTTAGAAAAAATATGGAAGTAAATGTATGGCCAATGGACGATAGACAAAATCTTAATGTCATACTTTGACATCTTGGTTTGCGGTCAAGATTTAAACCTCAATGGCTCCCAGTCTAGTAAAGGGGGAACTTGGGCTAGTCCCCATAAAAAAAAAGTATGGGTGCCCTTTTTCTTCAATGACAATCTTGAAAAACCCATCTTTAAAATTTTTGTAGGAAGAGGTGAAAGGGATAAACACAAGACGATTGGCTAATTAGGAAAACCCAACTCGTCGATTTAATAGGTCAGGTACTAAAGTTATGAAGGAATATGGCATGTGTAGAGGTAATGGAAAAAGCACCATAGAGTACACAAAATGCTTGAAGGTATGCCCACCCGTTAAGATGAAATTGGGTAGGCGCCACATTGAGTACTTTAAGGACACTTATGGTGAAATCATCAAATGGAAGACGTACTCAAATGTCCAAGAATAAGCATGAATACATGTAGAAAAAGTCTTCCTTTGCATCTTCGCGACCATGATAGACGTTATCTAATCAGGTGCAACATTGAACATAGAATGTATAAGTGTATGTCCTTGGATGCAGTAGATACTGACTCGCAACATATGAAACCATCTCCCTAGATCTAAAAAATCGGGAGAAATATGACTTCATTGAAGGAGACACCTAGTCATAGCCACTGCGAGGGGGAACGTCGCAATGCCTCCATTTAGCAATCTCTCTCTTATCCAAAGAGGACGAATGACTCCTGGAGTCAACATTTGTGTACCAGCCAACATCGAAAATTTACCCCCCGCCTGATTGAACAACCTCTTCATTAGCAATACGAACTGAGACCCCCTCGGGAGACGACCTCGACAACACCTCTGTAGTAGAGAAAGAAGCGGAAGAGGAGGAGGACGTCATACCAGAGTTTCAAAGCTCTAGTATGATTGCAAATGAAAGGCATGAAGAATGAGTAAGGCCAAGGCACTTATTTATAAATCAAAGGAAATTAGTAACTGAATCTCCATGAGCATGCTAATGCTCAACTACATTCAATAAGGTGTTGCCTTGAGTCTCACAAAAACTACCTCTTAACTGCCAATTGGTACAATGCGGGACAAATCTCCTACCTTACATTCAAAATTTCAAACCTACGTTCCAATAAGAAAAAGTCCCACATCAGATATGTCAGTCTCTACATTGCCTTCATTACTAACCTATTTCAAGACACCCCCATATAGTATTTGACATTTTGAGACTTGGGGGACTAGTGTACGGATAACTAACAAGAATATCTTAGTTAACTCTTAAGTCCCATTAGAATATACAGGCCAAAGACCATCAGGTTAGTAACCATAATACGTACTTAAAGTATAAGTAAAGATTAAGCACTAATCGTGAATTAAACCATGCAATAATAAGCATAAGTAAGACAAGAAGTTATAAGCAAGACCCAACAAGTAAGACCCATAGAAGAATAGTATAAATAGGGGTAATAAATGAAATGTATGTTTTTTTGATTTTGATTGAATATTCCCTTAACTCTATTGAACTACCGTTGACTTAAGCGTCGGTGTGCCTTCGTAGGTATCCCATCCCATTGTGAAATGAGAAGTAATAGAAGTTAAAGACCGAAAATGTTGTTAAAGGAGGACCTATCTTAAAGTATCTGATTCTAGCAAGTACCTACAAATAAATAATTAATTTTGATTGAAAAAATGAGACTTAACTATAATATATACGTTAGAAGTAAATCTCTCCTCTTAATTTTGAGGGTTAGTTAGACTATTTAATAACTTTTTGCACATTTTTATCATTCTAATATCTTTTCTTATGTTGTATTTGTGATTTAGATTGACTACACGATAAAGTAAGTTTCAATTTGAGAAATATGGTAAATAATTCCTGAAATTCATCATTAGACTAAAGGTCAAATAATTACACTAAATCATTATACATTAAACAAATAGATATCTTAGTTATCTCATTGGTCATGAAGACTTGTAATATTACATAAAAAAAACTATGTGGATACTTTCTATTTACAACATTTGAAGCCTGATCCTTATATTTATATAAGATATTATTAGGGTTTTAAATAACACGCTATAACATCATTATAATGATGTAACTCAGTCCCTTCCCTCTAAGAGGATTGTTGTATTGGAGTGATTTAATGTAATAACTAAAAAAATTGAATAGTAGGTTGAAATAGGGCCATAGTGGGTAATATAGTGGTGTTGTGTGTTGATTCCAAAAACAATTCATCTCAATAGACACATTTAGGTTGTTTTGGCGGTTACATTTAACTTTAATTTCTAAATATAAAACTATACATGTATTAATAATGAAAATAATAAAGACTTGAACTAATGGGATGATGGTAGTGATTCCTATTTAGAAAACTTTCAAAATAGTAGCTATCTCATAATATGCTATCTTGATAGTGTTTTGGAAACTTACCACTATGGACGATTACTCAAGATTTAAAACATAATCTTAAATATATTTGAGGAGTTTGAGGTTTAGCTACAAAAGAACTTTATGTTTGAGATTGAAAACAATATAAATATATTGAAGTTTTGGATGAGTAATTTATTTCCCATATTTTCTGTTTGCTCTCATGTATTAGCTAAAATTGTATGGTTTATGGATTCCCATCCATGACCATGCATGGTGCGTTGCAATGATTGTTACAAATAACAACGAATTGCAACTATGCTTGTAGATCTAAGTTTTCATTCAAGTTTCTCTATTATTAATTTTCTATAATACCTGTTTAGAAGTTAAAAGGAAAAATATGATATAATCATAGATTTGTTTGTAATAGATTAAAATTTATCTTCATTTGTAATTAATTAATCATGTAGATATATTGGAGATCCCAAAGATAGATAAGACCAAATTAGGGTTTATAAAGTGATGTAAATCTCACTTTATTATATCAATTTTATGAATTTATAAAGTAATATAAATCTCATCTCGTTAAACTAGTTTTAGAAAAATAAATTAGACTTTAATCCATTATTAATAATATAAATGATTATTTTAATTTTAATTACATAGTTTCATTAATTAGTCATAATTTATATTTGTAGTAAATTATTTAAATCCTCTTATCTATTTTCATATAGAGACATGTAAGACAAATACCTATTATATATAATTTCTAATTTAAATAATTTGCATTTTTTAGAGTAATATTTTTTTAAAAGAAAATAATATTAGACATTTCATATAAATATAAAATCAAATTAACATATATATATATATAATAAATATAAATTTTATCTTATAAAATAATTTTATAAAAATAAATTTAATTTAAAGCATATTTATGATAGAAATAGATTAAAATCAAATGAGGAGATTAATGTAGCTTGAGATTATCAGATGCCTCACGTGAGGACCAAGAACTTTAATGTGCTGACGTGCTTATGTTTTTATTTTCTAAGTCCATGTGTATTATATGGTATTTTCAAGTTTTCCTCAATAAATGTGAAATTATATGAATGAGATGATTAATATCAAGAACATACAGCCAAATACAATTGTAGAGGTAGATTGTGTTAGTTGGGGGTGACCAAACACATCAAATATATTTTAAAAGAAACCTTTTCTATTTCTTATTATAAAATTTCATGTTAGCTAATCACTTTATAAATTTAGAACTTCAATAATCTTTTAATACATGGGTTATTATATAGAGTAATTTTACTTCAAATTTTGTAGACACCATACACGTTTCATATATTGGAGCAAGTTTACTGAATTTGGAAGAATAATTATCATTGAAACACCCAAAAATAACAACATCATATAATATATACACATCATAGGCACACGCGTTCACACACATAAAAACACAAAATTATATCAATTTCTGTCACAAATTTATTATCGGAACTGTATATTGTGTTACTTTGGAAGCAAAGTAAGACAATATGCAGTTACCTTTTTCTTTTATCAATTTTTGTCAGTTTTATTTTATCTTTTTCATCCTTAATTATATTAGAAAATAAATAATTTTCAACTTTAATACTAAGTTATATATTTTAAAAATTTTAAAATTAATTAAAAATTTTTATATTATAAACTAATAATTAGTTATCATTGTTTAAAAACTTTTAAACTTTAGGTTAAAAGTTAAAACATTTCAAAGTATAATACAGGAATATCATTTTTAAAATGTGCACCATTATCTATTTTCATTTTTTACGAACATGTTATATATTTTTAGAATGCTATTCAATTTTTAAAAAGTATATTTTAAAAATTTAAAATTATTTAAAAATATTATTGCTTGTCTTCATATATATTTTTGAAAACTTTATTTTTTTAAAATTATTTTACTTTTACTATTATAACATTTAGAGCTTATTTGTTTCTAACAAAGAAACCAGAAAAAATTGAAGATCGAAAAAAGCGGGGAAATCAATGAAATAAAGTTTATATTTAAAAAAAAATTTGTCCAATTTGTTTTCCTCGCTGATAAAAAAAATGCAAGGAAAATAGTAAAAAATTATTATAATTTATTTTAAATTATTAGATAAAAATTATAATAAATTATAATATTAAAATTATTAATATATTTCTTATATTATAATAATAAAAATAAAATATTATAATAATAAATATTAAATAAAATTAATAATAATTATTTATTTTATTTTAATATAATAATAATAAATTAAGAAATATTATTTTAAATAATTAAAAAATATTAATAATATTAAAATAATATTTTTTTGTTTTTTATTATATTAATAATAAATTAAAAATAATTAAAAATATATATTAACAACAATATTTAATTTTTTTTATTATAATAATAAATTATAAATAATTAAATTTTTTATTAATAATAATATTAATTTATATTTATTTTTATTATAATAAAAATAATAATTTTAGAAAAATATTTAAAATAATTATAAAAATTATTAATAATAAATAATATTATTTTAATTTTTATTTTTTTTTTTTAATTTAAATAATTTTATCTTTTTATTTTATCTTTTTTTCTTCTAAATCCATTCTTTAATCCACACAAATCGTTAGAATTTATTTGAACTCATGGTGGTTAAATAGTCTTGTCATTGGTGCATGAAACAGAAAATATTGAAAGAATGCTACCCAGACAACCAAAAAAAGACGAAGATCCCGATGCTTATACATACACTTCCATCATCTTAATCTCAGACCAATGTTGCACTTTTTTTTACAGAGAAACTTGTTATCTTTCTTTACTAATAACAATATATTTGATAAGTTAAACAACTGTATTTTTCGGTTAAATTTTTATTTTGTATATTTAATTGACTTAAATTTAACTTTTATTCTTTTCCATTATCATTAATTTCAAAATATTAAATTATTTTTATTTTATTTAAAAATATTCCTCATTTTCACTATAAAATATTTTTATTTTAGTTAAAAATAACACTTATCAACCTTTTATTTCAATTAAATCAATTATATATATACAATTTTTTCATGAATTTCTCCTCCTTTTATTTGTTCATCTAAGAACGCTATTATATATATATATATATATATATATATATATATATATATATATATATTTTTTTTTTAACTTATAAAAAAATTGTACCCTACTATCCTCCAACTTCTAATATAAAGACTTGTTTGGAATTTAATGTTGAAATTACTGGGGAGATTATTTCTGCAGTGGCTGCATTCTCAAATTCTGTCTGAGCAATCTCCATTTCCAATCGAATCCAATCCATGTTTGCTTCGGTGAGCAACAGCAGCATCACTATTTTACGCCACTGCGCTCTCCTCCGTCCACGTGTCGTCACTCTTCTATTTTCTTCTCTGCTACACAGCTTCCGTGCCTCAGCTCCAATGGACAATGCCCGCAACAACTCCTTCTCCTCCTACGCTCGCGCCTCTTCCAGGTTCCTTTCTCTTTTTATTTTTTATTTTTGTTTTTAGTGAGAGATGTTAATCTCCGAGAATTTGTTCGGTTTAGGAAATTTGATTGTGAATCGAAGGTTTAGATGATGTTATCCACGTATTGTTGCAATGAGAACGTTTTTCATATTTGGAACTGTTGTTATAGCACTGAATTGGAGATTTCCATCTTTCTGTTGTGGATGAATTCATGGGGGTTGTAATTACTTAAAGCCCGAATGTGATGGAATATTTTGATGTTTTCACTACTCAAGGAGGTGAAATAGAGACGTTTTGTTGGCTTTGCATGGTTGGTGATCCAAAGAATCTCTTGGACAATGATGCAGTTATCTTTGAGTATTCTAATGATATATAGTTATGTACAAAACTCTTGAGGATTGAAGCTCAAGATGCGCAGTTTCACTGGTCTGATTATACATCAATTTTTTCATAGTGATTGCAGGAATATAATTGTTGGTCTGCGTAGATACGACTTATGAAGTGGGTATATTGTAGCTCTTATTTCATGGGGATGGGCTTGACATAACACAAGTTACTTTGGAAGTTTGCACCTTCCTGTGGCTGCACTATCCTAACTTCAACCTTGAGGACAAGGTCTATTTTAATGGAGGAGGTGAAGTAATGTGTAACTGTTGAGTCTTGTGCTGAATCTGTCTAGTTTGTTACAAGGACAAGTGGCAATTGTAGCTGAATACAAGAGAAGTGGATTGGATTTGGAAGATGAACTGCGGATCAAAAAGGATTTTAGGCATGTAAAACTGTAAAGGAGAGGAAAGGGAAGGAATCAATTACTATTCCCTTCTAAAGGCTGCACTCTATAGTCTCCCTCTTCTCTTTAGATTTCTACCCCTACATCACTTCTTCTAAGTTTCACTCTAGCTATTGATCGATTTTCTGTTTTTGACTATATCTTCTGCAATGTAATGGAATTCCTACTTCATTATTGTGAATCGATACTATAAATTAGTTTCTCTGTCATAGATTGCTTTACATTATGTACACTTATCAATTCACTCAGTGGCTACCATTATGGAATCAAGCAGAAGGTTTTACGCATTTTTATATTTATGGGCAGTTCTGGAAGTGGCAGTGGAAAGGCTTTTGATATGAGAAATAATAGAGAAAAAACACGAGGACGTGGTGGTGGGAGTGGCTCAGGAAAGGACAAAATTGACGCCCTTGGTAGGCTCCTGTAAGCATTGCTTCTCTCTAATAATTTTTTATTTTTTCATGAGCATTTCCTTTTCTTTCTTCCTTCGTAGCAGCCAAATATGATTTTCATCAGTTGTTTTTTGGTTTTGTTTGTAACATAAAGTGTCTCTGTTATTCTTTTTATGTGTCGAAGGAAGTCTGGGAAGCGAATGAAATTTGTTTGCCTTCAGATTTCAGAAACAGAGCGAATGAGCTTTGTGATATGTCTTAATTAGGCTGTTTTGAGCTTGATTCTTATATGGAAGTAAATCCACTCAATTTATCTCTGTTTAATATGTGCAGGACACGAATTTTACGACATATGGCATCTGAATTGAATTTGAATATGCGAAATGATGGTTTTGTGAAAGTTAATGATTTGCTAAAGCTGAATATGAAGACATTTGCTAATATTCCATTGAGATCGCACACTGTTGATGATATTAAGGAGGTCAATTATTTTCATATATGTTTTCTTCTCTGTTTCAGCCCATGCTCATTCCATTTTTTATGCTGCCTTGTCAATACCATTTGTTTTGTAGCTAGATTCTTGTGTAGTATTATCCGAGATACATTTGGGTGAAAATATAAAAATTAACTATATAACATTGTCATATTGTTGATATTAGATAAAATCTTCAATATTTATTGTTATGAAACATAAAAGATCACTTCATTCTATTGCGTGTAAAAGATAAATTCCTTGTATTGATTTACTGGCATCCTTTGTCATATTGTTGATATTAGATAAAGTCTTCAATTTTTATTGTTATGAAACATAAAAGATCACTTCATTTTATTGCGTATAAAAGATAAATTCCTTGTATTGATTTACTGGCATCCTTTCTCTTGTAAAAGCAGTCATAATATAGCTAACAGCTTAAGAATTTACCTGATCTATCCTTTCTGCTTTCTGCAACTACTTCTGCTGTAAGTTAATAATTTAGGAAATTGACTAGGAAAATTATCGTGGTAATTTTTTATCATCCAAAGAATTTACATGTTGGCTATATGACTGGTTTTGACGTAGTCTTAAATTTTAACTTAATTTTAAGTAATGTTCGTGGCTTCTGTTGCTTTTGAATGACTATTTATTATGCTTATATAACCTGTTTTTCTCTAAATTATACTTAAATATTGTTTATATTTAGTTTTATTTTTTCATTGCTGTAAACTATTTGTTGCAAGTGCATATCATTATCATGTGAATTAACTGAAACAAAAACATTTTATTCTAAAATATCTTTCGGTTACTCTCTTAGGCTGTTCAAAGAGATAATAAGCAGCGGTTTAGCCTCATGGAAGAGAATGGGGAACTTTTAATACGTGCAAACCAAGGCCACACAGTAACGGTAGGGTATTCCTTTTTATCAAGTGTTGACAACTTCACCTATCCAATTTACTTTTGAAGTGTTGAAGAAATAATAGAACTTAAAGTCTATACTCTGTAATGCAAAATATGGTAATTCATTTAATTTTCTGTTAAAAATTTGCTTAGGCCATTGTCATGTTAAGATGCCAATGAAAAACTCTAGTAATGCTTAATTCATTGTACTCTCCTTCCTGAGTTTTTGCTTGTAAGCAGATGTGTCACTAATACTTCTGTTTCCAATTTTTTAACAGTTAAATAGTAGATTAATGTTCCCACTTATGTTATTTTGAACTTTTGAATCGGGAATTCATTCAATTTTGTCCATCTGCCCTTACAATACAATTATTGACTTTTAATCTGCAGACTGTTGAAACTGAAAGCTTATTGAAACCAATCCTTTCAGCTGAAGAAGTTCCAGGTGCATAATTATTTTGATTTGGAGTTTTTAATTAGACTCAAGTCATAAGGAACACTGTACATGGCAACACATATTCACTTCTGTATGCTATGTACATATTTATAATTTAAATTTATCTCTTCAATGGTGGATATGTTACCATATTTAGTGTTTTCGAATAACCTGGTATTATATTAACACAATTCTAATTACTTAAGAGCTGTACTGCCTTTTCAAGTCATATTCTGTAATTTTTTGGTTTGTTTTGTTTCATTTGCTTGATTTTTGTGACTGTATGCAGTTTGTGTGCATGGAACCTATAGAAAGAACTTAGAATCAATTCTAGGATCTGGGCTGAAGCGCATGAAAAGATTGCATGTTCATTTCTCTTGCGGTTTACCAACAGATGGAGAAGTAATTAGTGGTAATGTGATATACTATTTAAAACGATTCCTATTTAAATATTGAAGTTTAAATTTTGATATTTTATTTTCATTTTTTTGGTTAGGCAGGTTAATTTTCCTTTAGGGATATTAAGGATGAATCGATGATACTTATATCTAAAAGCAAGTAGGAGTGGTACTCGAGATGTCTACTTCGATTGATAATGTAGCTTTGAGCAAATGTGGAATCCAAATGACCAATTTATAGTTTTGCCTTTTCCCTCTTTGTTCATGTGTTCTTCACCAAGGCCAGGATAGTAGAAATGCTAAAAACGCCTGTATACTTCAGTTCTCTATTAGTAACTAATTATTTCTCTGCAAATAATTGATCATACTATAGACGGTTGTTTCAATTTAGCGATACAATACTTGTTTCAGAAGTACAGTTAATGATCACAGCTTGGATCTATTAGCAACTCTTTACCCCTTCACAACCTATCGATTAGAGGGTGGAGACCTTTGAATTAAGTCTCCTTGATGGATGGCAGTGGGGCCTCCAACTAAAGTTTATGAGAGATAGAAGAAAGGGGTTAAGGGTATAACGGGGAAGGAGAATTCTGTTAGTGAAGGAGTGGAGGGGGCTAATAGCATGGACAGCTGTGATGAGGGGGTTGGAGAGGAAGAACCGAGGAATCATGGAGGGGACCAGGTTATATGAGCGGGGAGGGGGGCGAGTACTAAGGGCTATCGTTGTGGGGTGATTGTTGTCACTGGGCAGAGAGCATTTGCCGAGTACTCTTTTTTTTGCAGTTTCTATTGCTTCTTTCTTATACTAATTGGAGTTTAATTAAGGCTAGTTCCTTGAATTGCTATCAAATATTAGTATTAACTTTCAGTTCCTATCAGTCCTTTTGCCTGACATGGGAATTAGTATGTCCTATCACTCCTATCATCCTATAAAATTTGTTTAGCATATGAAAGTACTAGTGTGTAGCATAATCGTTAGTAGTTTCAGTTATTTCCTTAAATGCAGTAGGATCTAACAGTCTGACGCTTTGACTTGCTTCCTCAGTATATTACTTATCTTTTTTTTTTTTGTGCTTCCCAGGTATGAGGCGAGATGTCAATGTTCTTATCTTTATAGACGTTAGAAAAGCACTAGAGGGTATGATATGACAATATTCCGAGCAATATGTTCTTAATACGAACAAGTTCATCTTGAAATGTTGAATTTGTTGTTTGATGATAATAAAATGTATAACAAATATGACTACTGATTGCTTCTTTATATTTTTTTCATCCTATTTCAGAAGGTATGAAGCTTTACATTTCTGACAACAAGGTGATCTTGACGGAAGGTTTTGATGGCGTTGTTCCACCCAAGTTTTTTGAAAAGATAGAATCATGGCCTGGCAGACAGCCTATTCCTTTTTGAAGTTCTCTTGTACTTTTGCTTTTGCTTAGGATCACAGTAAGTTGAGGATTATTAGATAAGATTTTGTAAACCTCTCGCAAGAATTACTATTTGGTTCCTAGTTTCTTGTTTTTTTAAAGCATTCAGTTAACTACTTTGGGTCGTTGAGTTATACATGTATGTAAAGATAGAGCATTATGTACCATTATCATACATATATTTTGTTGATTTTTTTAATTATTTATCATTATTTGAAAATTATGGTAATTACTTTTTTAATGACTAAATTATAAAATTGTTTAGTTTTTTAGTATTGCAATTTAGGTATATTAGTTTGTTGCATTACATAACTTTCTTCTCATGTTAAATAATAATTATAACTAAATGACTGTAATATTATTTTAATTTAAATGGAATACATAGACGGAATCAATATCATCGAAAACATAAAAAAAAAGCGTTGATAACGTAAAGAATTTATATATCATTATTTATTCGTGGATGATAGAGTATAACAAGATTAATTTTTATAATAATTATCTTAAAAATATTCATATAATGTTGTTTAATAAGTTTATAATATAAAAAAATTATATAGTGAAGATGCATTAAAATTAAACTATTTTGAAGTGTTTATTTCACAATTGTCAACTATAAGGGGCAATGTAAAGTATTTTAGGCCATTTCCATACTTAGGCATACATAAGCCACCAACCTAGAAGGCAGTTACGTAGAGATTTGGTCTACACTTGGAGTCTTAATACAATACGGGTCCATTTGGTAACTAGGATATATTAATCTATTTTATTTTAATCAGTTGTTGAATGAATCAATATGATTAACGTCATCAATTATCTATTATATAATCGCATAAGGAGAGTAGGATAATCACCACATAAGATAAATTTGTTTAATCAATTAATTAACATACTATCGAAAGAAAAATTAGGTAATAATCAATTCATATTTCTCAACTTTTGAAATAGTTTTATAAAAGAACTTGAGTAAATGTTGAAATAATTTTGTTAAAACATTGAGGAAATCGGAAAGCCTCAAATCATGGCATAGATACATCTTAAATTAGAAAAGCCTAGAGCATGATCCAAATTGATCACAAAGGTAACTTTTAATACATGGAGAAGCAAAGACAAACTTTTCACAAAGGTGCGTCATGAAGAACAAATTAGAAACAAAGCACAAATAAAAATTCTTGAAACAAGAATGATTCATTGTGGATTGAACTGAATTAAAGAGTAAACAAGTGGCCTAATTAATGAACTTATAGAAGATATACTATACGGGGTCAAATCCTCATTCCATTCCTTCCCTGAGAGTTTGAAGTACTGTTCTCAATGATTTCTACAATTCCAATCATCAGAGAAAAAATTGCTTTCAATGATGATCCTGTGAGATTTGTTTCAATTCATATAAGATTATGGTGTCACAAAGTATATGAAATAATATTTGCTTAGATGATGATGATGTGACTTCTGCCTGAGTTTATTCGTCATATTGTATCTTGAGAAGCCCATCCTTTCTTCTCCAACTCTTGTCGCAGTGCCTGACCAAGATGTTTTCATCACAAGGTAAGAATTTGCATCCATCAGAAAAATATTCTTTATCTCACCATTTTAAAATGTCAGTTTATTTCTGATCAGAGTACAGTAAACTAAATTAACCTTCAGTTAAAATGTGACTAATTTTGAAAAAAAAAATATGATGATTCATTGAGACACAAATTTAGTGAATCATATAAAAACTTGAACAAGTATTTGACATGTTATGAAGGAAAAGGAAGTTTTGCCCTGCAGACCAAGAATATGTTCATGTAACTACAGAGAAAGCACATAGGATAGAAGGATAAAACCAACCATACCTTTATTCTTTTTCTATTCACATCAAAATCAAAGTTTCCCACCCGAGATGCAGATCGATACTCCACAGTAGAACCCTTACCAGGTGGAAACCAGAACTCAACATCATCCACAAACTGTTAGAACATGACAGAAAAAAATAAAAATTAGAGGCGGTTCTTGATATCAGCTAAAATGTATAAAATGATTATTTTTCTTCATGGTGAGTTTCCTTAGTTGTAAGTTACACATACCCCCAAGATTGCACTTTGATACTCCACACGAATATAGTCTTCTTTCCTTTCAACTATCCGTTGTGTAAATTTGTCTGGTGCTGTTGACTCAATCTGTAAAAGTTATCCGGAACTGGTTTTTAACTTCAATTATTAAAAGAAGTGCAAATATCAAACCAATTATAAGGTTAACATCATACTCTTAGTTTAGAAATAATTTAACCCTATAAAACAGACTCATTAAGATGAGGGTTGTTTTCACTTAAATATTTTGATTTGACTACAGTTGAAGAAGGATCTTCAACACTCTTTTAGACAACTCTTTACTATTAGTAAAAATCTATTAAAAGCCATCAAATTATGTAGGTTTCACTCCTAATTGAATGAGTTTCTTTAGTAACTTCATAATTTTCAATAAATTTTAACCAATAACAAAAAATAGAGTGTAATAAAATAGAAGGTTGCAAAGTGTACTACTAACCCTCCTTTGATAAATTTAATAAATTATAATTAATGTTGATAGAGTGAGGGAAGCAAAAGAAAAATTGCAATCAAGTGATATAACTCATGATTTCAATTCAGCTAGATATTTTACCACGTCTATCAGCTCCTCCATGGCTTCCTCTCTGCTCACAGGATTTTTCCTGCCTTCAGGATTATAGTTCCTGAAAAAGAATGAAAAAATTAAAACAAAGTGACATCATGATTCATCTATGTCCAATAATAAAGTTTGGAATTTGGTGGGACCATACTCAATACAAGGGCCAAGCTAGAGAAAGAAGTTTCTTTTACAAAAAGAAAAAAGAAAAGGTAAAGATTGCAGCACTTTCACCGGCCAATATTTGTATCACCAAAAGTCCAATTCTTATGTCAAGTCAACATTGTTTAACAGTCAATAGTCCAACACCAGTTGCACAACTTTCACGTGGTTTAAAACGTGATAAATTGTTCCAAAAGCACCATTGTCTATTGCAACGTGATTCTCACAAATATTGCATAGCATCCTTTTGGACTAAATCCAATAACTAAATAAACAAGCCCTGTCTGCTTATCTCCTAAATCTGGTTTACCAGACTCTCCTCAACACGCAAATTTGACACCACACGTTACTTATCCTAAAATTAAGGCACTAAAGTACAACTTCAACTTTGAACATGTTTGGAAAAGCTTAATTAGACTTATAATACAAGTATTTGTGTAAGATGTTTAAAAGAACTTGTGAAAATAAATTTATGATACTTTTATAAGTTTACTTCAATAAGGTTTTCAAGAATAGCTTGAGAAAATAGTTCAGAACTTGTATGAAAATAATTCAATCATATTTTTTCTTTAATCATGGTAAAAACTTATACATAATTGCTTACATTACGAGCACCTAATCAATAAACACTAAGCTATGTTGTTTATCTAAACACAACTAAAGAATTGCATTTAACTAACATATTCATATAATCCCATGAACCAAGTTTAAAATTAAAATGAGAAAAAGATGGGAAGTTTTACCAAGGAGGAGCATAATGTGTGCGATCACTGATATTCTCAGAGGTTGACACGCAGTTCCTAGTTGCTGGACACAGAGCTAATGCTGGTGGGTTTTTCTGCACTCCAAGATAATCAGGTTTTTTCCCACTGCACCACCAAAATACAAAACCCAAACCAAATTCTCTTTTTTAACAATCGCCCATTTCCAACACAAAGCAAAACCGAAACTAGAAACCAAAAGGGTCTCAATACCCATTCACAAAATCAAATCTTGAATTTAATTTACTTTAAAGAAAAATAAAACTTTTCCAAAAACAGAGGAGGGGTACCTGAAGTTGAAGATGGCACCAATGGTTGCTAGTTCGCTGCTTCTCAATATGAGTTCTCTTCAATATACAAAAAAATTCAAATGTAAAGAGATTTCTAAAGATGGGTATGAAAAATTATGAACAATCAATAAAAGGGAGTGAGAAAAGCGAGAGTCCGAAGAACCTTCGGTTGATTTGGTCGGTGGGAATATCATCCTGGTGCTTCTGACAGAACAGAATGCGAGGAAGACAGGAAGCCCTGCTTCTACCATTGTTGGGTTTGGTGTGAAACTTGAGGTAGTTACTGAAAAAGCTTGAAGGTGCCATTGAAGCCATTGTTGGGAGGTGAAAATGATGAGGGTTCGAGAAAATTAATGAGCTTGGGGCAATTTATGAACGAAATTTAAGAATGTGACACATAAATATTAGAAAATGAGATGTGAAACATGTGATGAATAAAAGAAGGTGGACGGTGGGAATCTTCACCATTTTTGTTTTCTTGAATTGAAAAAAAAATAAAATTTGGATTGTTTAAATAATTAAGATAGTACACAAGTGTTTATCTGCACGCAAAGGTTTTCCAAAAATTAAAAACATGAGGGATGATATTAGGTAAAAATGCATTTTATATATTTTTATTTCTAATTAATTTTAACCCTTTACTACTGATACTAAAAATTATTAGTTAAATTAAAACAACTTCTTAAATTAATTTTCTTACTAAGTATATAAAATGCATTTATATATTTTTATTTCTAATTAATTTTAACCCTTTACTACTGATACTAAACAACTATTGAAATAATTATTTTTATAAATTTTAATGACAAAAAAATATCCAAATAATTTCTTATTATTCATCATCAAATTTAAATTGACCAGAAATATATAAAATTATGTAAATATAAAAACTATTTCTGATACTTCTGTGTCCAAATTGTTTCCGATATATGATCTCAAGTATATTTGGTGATGGTGCAATCATGGAAAAAAAATGAAAAAGTTTGAGAACTTTTGCTTTTCTAAAGAAATTTATAATTTTATAAGAAATTATAATAAGAGTCTAAATTAAATTATTAAAATCTTGTTATGATCAAAATTCATTCGTCATAACGGGCACACAAACTAATATCTTTAATATGATAAGTCTAAATTAATAATTAAATATAATTTTATTTTATTTATAAAAAATTTAAGTAATAAAAATAAAATAAAACTTAATTAAATTTTTTCTATCTTCTAACAGTTTCAAAATATCATGTTCTAATAGTATTTTTATTTATAACGGCCAAATTCACTATAGATAATATAATTCTTTCCGGTGTAAAAAATTAATACAACTCCGACTTTAGGTTTAGACTCTCTATAGTTGTAGAAAAATACTAAAACCCAAAATAATAATAAAGTTTCTCAAATAATTGAGGCCACAAAAATAGAAAGGAATGGAAAAAGAAATCTTGTATTAATAATCTACTACTTAGCTGCTTGGGAATCTGAAAAAAAAGGAAAAAGAGAAAAATGGGGTAAGTTACAAGAACTTAGTGAGGAGATAATAACCACCATAAGTAACATATAAAACTAATAATTTGTACTTACAACAAATAAAATATTAACAATGTTAGAGTTTCTAAAAAAAATAAAATTAGAATAAATTATTTAAGATTTCATTTATACTAAATTTTCACATAATAAAATTAGGAAAATAGTTTCATTTCGCTGATAGCTCTCTTCTCATGGGTGACCTTTCCTATTAAGGCAATTTCATCTAAAGAATGAAATTAGTATCTCATATTCACATAATCTATGTGAGGTGGCTCCATCTCGTTGATAGCCTTTTTCTTGTAGTGACAGCTCCATCTAACGGATAGCCCTCTCCACCTATAAAATAAAAACAATTTTCTAGATGCACCTAGGCCATTAATATCGTTAATGGCTACGAGATTTTATCATGATTCAAAAAAATATTAAACAACCTTTTTTTTTTCTAAATTCTTCTACTCAAACTTGAGAATTTCTCAATTTTCAATCTTAACATTTCAACCAATTTACAAAACCATAAACCAGCAGTAATTGAAAAATAATCCAAAATACTCATAATCTACCTAATTAATTAAAATAATGTAATCCAATAAGATCAATAAAATATTAAATAAAAATAAATAAAATATCATAATGTTTATCATCAACTCAAAAAGTATAGAAGAATAGAAAAATCCTTTTGTAAGTTCCTATACGAACAACTTCACAGCGTGAACACACTCCTCCTAAAAAATGTAAACCCTAATTTAACTTTTCACCTAAAGGATGCAGAGAAAGGAGAATAAGGAAATCTTTGTCACAAGGATAAAACTTCGCTAAAATTTGAATTTAATCGGAGCAATTTGGGAAAACAAGGAGAGAAATCTGATAAATAAGATGAAGGAAGAACATGTATGGAGTAGAGAGGGAAAATTGTGCAATAGAGGGGATAAGAGAAAGAATATTGTGAGGAGATACATGCTTCAATCCTAAATGCACTATTATATAATATATATTTATTTATTTTTTAATCCTTTTTTTAAACTAAAATGGTATGTTTCAATCGTCCCCCCTAAAAGAAATTCATCCTCGAATTTCAAAATCATCATTAACCTTGTGCTTTAAATAAGTGTGGATATTTATCACGCATGATTGCTTGAGGTTCCTAAGTCATCTCCCTTACTGATGGCCCTTGCCATAACATTTTCACTAAAGAAACATCCTTAGAACATAAACGTCTCACCTACTTATCCATTACAGTTATTGGTTTCTCCATATAAGTTAGATTGGCATCTAACTTAACGTCTTCATGATGTAACATATGAGAAGGATCATAAACATACTTCTGAAGCATAGAGACATGAAAAACTGGATGTACACCTAAGATATTTGGAGGAAGTGCCAAGCGATAAGTCACGGGTCCAATCTTATACAAGATCTCAAATGGACCAATGAACCTAAGGCTTAATTTGCCCTTCTTGCCAAACCGCAACACCCTTTTCATTGCAGAAACATGCAAGAATACATGATCTCGTACGACAAATTCTAGTGGGTGACGTCTTTAATCTGAATAAGACTTTTGTCTACTCTGAGTTGTGATCAACATCAATTTAACCTAATTAATTTCATCTTGAATCAATTCTGGACCCACTAGGCTGAAATCTCCAATTTCAAACTAACCTATTGGAGATATGCACCATCTATCATACAAGGCTTTAAATGGTGTTATCTGGATACTAGATTGATAACTATTGTTATAAGCGAATTCTATTAGGGGTAAATATTGATCCCAAATCCATTTAAGATCCAAAACACAAGCACAAAACATATCTTCTAAGATCTATATAGTTCTCTCAAATTTCCCGGTCGTTTGAGGATGAAAAGCAGTACTAAGCTTCGAATGAGTTCCCAAAGCAACTTGGAAAGACTTCCAAAATTGAGAAGTAAATTGAGCTCCATGATATGAGAAAATGGATACTGATACACCATGCAAAGAGAAAATCTTATCTAGATAAAGTTTTGCATATTGAGCTGCAGTGTAAGTAGTCTTTAGGTAAGAAATGTGAAGATTTAGTTAACTGGTCTATAATAACCCATACCGAGTCATAACCCTTTAATGTTCTAGGCAAACCTGTTACAAAATCCATAGAAATATTTTCCCACTTCCATTCAGGTATCTCAATAGGTTGTAGCAATTCTGCAGGCTTTTGATGCTCAACTTTCACTTGCTGACATACACTTAAATACAAACTCTGCAACATCTTTCTTTATTTCTTCACACCAATACAATTCTTGTAAATCTTTAAACATTTTTTTAGAACCTGGATGAATGATATAAGAAGAATGATGAGCTTCTTCTAAGATTTTTCTTCTCAAATCATCCACATTAGGAACACATAATCAAAATTCAAACTGTAAGACATCATCATGGTTAATTGAAAACTTTGAAACTTTAACATTTCGAATCAGTTTCACCATTTGAGGGTCTTGATCTTGAGCCCTTTTTATATCCTTAACCAAAATGGAACGAATTTGAACATGAACCAACATTGCACTCAATTGAGCTACCTCTAAGTGGATTCCACTTTCAACAAGTTCTTAGAACTCCTTAACTATTAGTCTTCTAACTTTTACCAAGTGGGCAAGACTACCCATGGATTTCCTGCTCAAGGCATCAGCAACAACGTTTGCCTTCCCAGGGTAATACAAAATTGTACAATCATAACCTTTCAATAACTCCATTTGTTGTCTTTGTCTCAAGTTCAAATCTTGTTGTTGGAATATATACTTAAGACTCTTGTGATAAGTATAAATTTCGGAAGTTTCGCCATAAAGATAATGCCTCCATATTTTTAAAGCAAAACCCACAAGAACCATTTCTAGATCATGAGTGGGGTAACTTTGTTTATGTTTCTTAAGTTGTCTAGAAGCATAGGTAATGACCTTGACATTTTGCATAAGTACACAACCAAGACCAACTCTCGAAGCATCACAATAAACTGCATATCTTCCTCCACCAGAGGGTAAGACTAAGATTGGTGCAAAAGTCAAGTACTCCTTCAAATTTTGAAAACTATCCTCACATGCATCTGTCCATTTAAATTCAATTTTCTTATGAGTCATATTAGTCAAAGGAGATGCTATTTTTGAGAAATCTTTTACAAAACGTCGATAATAGCCTATCAAACCCAAAAAGCTTCAAATTTCTTTCACTGTAGTGGGTCTAGGCCAATTTTGAACTACCTCTATTTTTCTTGGATAAACACAAATCCCATCTTTGGATACAATATATCCTAGAAAAGTCACATTGTCTATCCAAAATTCACATTTAGAGAATTTGACATACAAATTCTTCTCCCTCAAGGTTTATAAGACCCACCTTAAGTGTTGCTTATGTTCCTCTTTGCTTTTGGAGTAAACTAGGATGTCATCAATAAATACAATAACAAAGTGATCCAAAAATGGTTTATAGACTCTATTCATCAGGTCCATGAAAGTTGCAGGGGCATTAGTGAGTCCAAATGACATTACCAACAATTCATAATATCCATAACATATATGAAAAACTGTCTTTGGTATATCCTCTTCCTTATTCTTCAACTAATGATATTCGGAGCGTAAATCAATCTTGGAAAAATATTGAGCTCCTTGAAATTGGTTAAACAATTCATCAATATGGGGAGAGGGATATTTATTCTTTATTGTCACCTTATTCAATTGTCTGTAATCCACATATAACTGCATAGATCCATCTTTTTTCTTTATAAATAAAACATGTGCTCCCCAAAAAGAAGAATTTGGACGAACAAACCCTTTATTAATGAGATCTTGCAATTGTTCTTTTAACTCTTTAAGTTCTACAAGAGGCATATGATATGGAGGTATAAATATTGGTTGAGTATTGGGAAACAACTCTATAGAAAACTCAATTTCCCTTTTTAGAGGCCACAGGAACTCCTTCTAATTTCATCTCATCAACTCTTGTATCTCATACTACGACCAAATACCCTTGACAAACTTTACTCAATAGCTTACAAGCACCTATATTTGAGAGTAATTTACAAGGTGTCAAACATTGTTCACCTTGATATGAGATGTAACACCCTTCTACCCCCAAAACGTTTTTCATTAATAAATATAAAATTTTCGAAAAATGAAAAGAAAATAATTTCAATATATTCTCTTCATGAATAAAATATTATAAAAATAAGGAAATAAGATTTCAAAATAAAACTTTTACTGGGTTATATTGCCTACATGAACAACGGCGGTAGACCGTGAATTAGTACACCTAGTAAGTTCCCAGGAAAGAGAGGTGGGTCACTAACGGACATTCTTAAATACCAAGTCTTTCCTAGCCAGAACTTTCTTGGACATACCCTTTCACAATCCCACACTATATATCCAGTAACAATAATAACTCTTTCAAGATATAAAAAATCAAATAAAATATTACTAGGCGTTGACATAGCCTTTATAAGTTCTTACTAACAAAAATATAATAAACTTTAAATAGACTTCTTTAAAATAAATAATCTTTCTATTCCCCGACTTCACACCTAATCAGAGCACTTACGAAATCAAGGCTTAGGAGATTTAGCTTTATCATTCAACTCTTCTTTGTTCTTTCTCAAAGATATGTTCACCTATAAAAGTATACAACCCAAACAAAATACCAAAAACAAAACAGAAGAGTGAGGAATATATCTCACATATGTTAGGTACATATAAGAAAATAGGTAGAACTAATCACACACATCAATACACACTCAGTCACAAACTCAATTAACTCAAATGCTTTAATGCTCCTATGCTCTTATCTCTAAATGCATGTGATACCATCGCAACGCAAACGTAAATGAGTAGTCCAGGAGGACATGGACCGGATCTAAGGACCCTATCAATCCACTCATCAGAACGAGTCTAACAGGAGCCAGTTGGGATAGTATAGCGTGGCCGTGGTCGCCCCTCATTTCAACTCTCAAATGAGAGGTCCCCTGCTCTAAAATCCCCAAGATCAAGGTAGAAGACCATAGAGACCCTCCTTCATAGATCGCATCTACCCCCAACGAAAGTATGAATGAATGAAATATGATCACACAAATGCAACACACAAATGCATAACTCATCACACATCTCGAATGACCAAGAATAACTTGGATTTTAACGTTGTTAAGCCTCTACTTAGACTTCACAAATGACCAAGCATAACTTGGATTTTAACGCTGCTAAGTCTCTGCTTAGACTTCACAAATCACACAACTAACTCGCAAAACACATCGCAACGCATCATAATTATGAGGGCTTATGGTTGCCTCGACACACACAAAAACCTATCGAGGCTTAGGGGTTACCTCTCTACCCAAAATCTCATAAGTACCCCCTATGTAAGACATTCCCCATTCCCCCTCTTACCTCGAACTACGCTACGCGAAGCTTTTAGATGCTATGCGCCCAACTCCTTACGTGTCGCCTCCGGTCGCCTCCTCTAAGGTTTTTCCCAAACGTTACGGAAATTTTGGAATGAAGAATAGAAAGGGTTTAACGCCCAAACGTTATGGAAATTTTGGAATGAAGAATAGAAAGGGTTTAACGCTTATTTATATAGGTAGAATCGGGTTTCTGAAGAACAGATTCAATTAATAATATCTTTCAAATATTAACAAAATTATATTTTTAAAATATCCATAATCTCATAATATCTTTAATATATTAATAATCTTCCAATATATCTTTTATAATAATTTCATATATTTTAAAATACTAATAATCTCATAATATCTTTTAAAATATTAATAATTTCACAATATTTATTTATGACCACTCACCAAATATTTTATTTTATAAGATATTTTATTTTATCTTCTAAACTCAATTATATTTTATTTAACTAAATAATTAAGTTACAAATATATATATATATATATTATACATTTTTTTTTACACACCAAATATTTATTTTAAAAGGTATTTTATTTTATCTTGTAAACCCAATTATAATTATTTAACTAAATAATTAAGTTATAAATATATATATATATATATTATGCATTTTTTTTTCTCAAAAATTTGGATGTTACATGAGAAAGGTGTTTCTCCAGGTATTTCAAATCTTACTACCTAATTTAACAATCTAAGGTAGCATAATGTGAAGACAACCAGTCCATACCCAAAATCACATCAAAATCCATCATATCCAAAGTTATTAAATTTATAGATAACTCTTTGCCTACAATGGATACGCAACAGGAACGATATATAGAATTAGCTAACATGATTTTCCCAATAGGTGTAACACAACCAATGTCTCATTTAGGGGTGAAGAAGTTTTACCAAGTTGAGAAGCAAATGTAAAAGATATAAAAGAATGAGTAGCACCATATTCAAATAAGACATGAACATCCTATGCACATATAGAATGTGTACATGTAACTATTGCATTGGATCTTTGAGCATCCTGACGAGTCAAAGCAAAAACTCAAGCCTGATCTCTACCTGCTTGAGTATGACCTCTCCCACTTGATCCTCTACCAACTTGAGTAGATGCACCAAATCCTAAACTTGAAGAACTCCCAATCTGCCTTGAAGGTGCAGATGGGCTTGGGAAGGTGCTAAATTGGTTGGTGCAGAAGTGTAGCTAGAGGTTGGCCATATTGTAGGTAAGGGACAATTCTTCCTTATGTGCCCAACTTGACCACATTGATAGCATACCCTACTATTTCCAAAACAAATTCCAGTGTGAGTCCTACCACAAGTAGGACATAGAGTAGAAGTAGCAGCAATATTCCTTTGAGAAAATGTGGACTGCGATGATCCACTTTGAATTGATCTATGATCTTGCACTTTTCCAACAATCTACCCACTAAAATCTCCTCTTTGAGATATTGTTCTTTGGTGACCAGATAAAGAAACACTATCTTAACTGGGTTGATTACTCTATAGTCCCTCTAGCTTCTTCTTCTTGCACGAGTCTCTTCCACTACTTCCCTTTTCCTTTTGTCGTTACTCAATCTTAAGTGCCAAACTTAAAACCTCAACAAAAGTAGAACACTTTGACCCTACTACAAATTTATATAAATACTCTCTCAATCCTTTGATTAATCTCTTGATGCGCATCTCATTCAATATAGGAAAAGGAACATATCTAGAGAGATGTGTGAAAGGAGCACTGTAATTTTAAACTAACATACCTTCAATCTATTCCAACCGCTCAAACTCATAAACTAAGACATAAACATCTTGGAGAACTCAACCTACGCAAACAACGGTGATCCTTCTGGTCTTGCACGTATCATAGTAGCAAATCAGTCATATGCCACACCTTCCAATTGAAATAAAGCCAATTCCACTACTCTAATATCTGAGCAATCTAAAGCCCTCCATAACCTTTCCAAACCATCAATGAACTGTTGTGGGTTCTCACTAGCACTAGACCCTGAATAGGTGGGAGGTTTAAATTTCAAGAAATTTGATAGAGTAACTACAATCTCTGTATTTGTCATCACCATTTGTTGTTCTACTTGTGTATTACCTTGTGGTAACCCCTGTTAACCACCTGTCACCCCAAAGTTGCTTCGTCTGGCTCTAAGTACCTCAACATCTACTAATCCAACAAAAGTGCCTCCATGTCTACCACGACTACGACCCTTTTGAGGAGACCCTCAAACTTGTGTAGTAGATTGATTTGAAGTTTCCCTTCTAATAATAATCCTAGTTCTGGGAGGCATCCGCACCTATGGAAAGAAGAATATTTATCAAACATAAAAATTAGGGTTTTATTTTGTTTTGTTGTTTTTCTTTTTGGAGATAATGAATATACACAAAATAAACATTGGATAACAAACTTATGACTATCATAGGATAATCATACCTTCTAGCAAGTATCTTGTGCCCGGGTCCACAAATTACTTACAAGAATCTATTATCATTTTATGTCTGTAGCTACTAAGACCTATAAACCTGACTTCATACAAACTTTGTCATGACCCAAATATCAGCACAAACTAACACCCTTAACCTGACAAGTCTAAACTAGTAACTAAACACAATTTTATTTGCAAGAAATTTATGTAATAAGAATAAAATAAAATCTGACTAAATCTTCTTTTTCTCCCAATAGTTTCAAAATATCATATCCTGATAGTATTTTCATTCACGATTGGACAAGTTCACCATACATAATATAATTTCTTCAAGTGTATAGATTTAATACAACTCAAAATTTAGGTTCAGACTCCCTATAGTTGCAGAAAAATACCAAGACCTAAAACAACAATAAGGTCCCTCAAATAATTGAGGCTACCAAAATAGGAAGGAATGGTAGAAGAAATCTTGTACTAAAAGTCTACTACTCAACTACTTGGGAATCTGAAAAAATGGGAAAGAGAAAAATGTAAGTCACAAGGAGTGAAGTAATAATAACCACCACGAGCAGCATATAAAATTAATAAATAAAATATCATAATGTTTATAATCAACTCAAAGAGTATATAAGAATAGAATAATCCTTTTGTAAGTTCCTATATGATACTACAAAAAAATCGTATTTCTCATGGAGCAAGTTTGTGAGTAATACTTAAAATCAGTGAGAAATACAATTTTTTCCAAAAACCTAACACAAACTTCCCACCACCATAAAGTTGTAGGTAAAAGGTTAATAGGAAATTATTTTGCACAAAAATCCATGTGAAATTTTTTCATAAACAAGTTTATGAAAAGCTTTTCGCAAAAAAATTATGAAAAATTTCCATAAAAATAAATCTATGGGAAATATTGAATGGGTAATTAATTTTTTTTCATAAAAAAGGTTCGTGAGAAATATTTTTTGGGTAAATAAAGTTATTCTTGTAGTGTGAACAACTTCATGGCGTGAACGCACTACTACTCAAAACGTAAATCCTAATTTAACTTTTCACCTAAAGCATGCAGAGAAAGGAGAATAAGGAAATCTTTGTCACAAGGATAAGACTCTACTGAAATTTGAATTTAATCGGAGTAATTTGGAAAAATAAGGAGAGAAATCTGATGAATAAGATGAAGGAAAAACAAGTATGGAATAGAGAGGGAAAATTGTGCAATAGAAGGAATAAGAGGAAGAATATTATGAGGGGATACGTGCTTCAACCCTAGATGTACTATTATATAATAATATATATTAATTTATTTTTTAATTTTTTTTAAATAAAATGGTGCATTTCAAATACATTTAACAAAAAAATAAAATTAAAATTGAGAAATATTATGTAAATAAAACTTAAACAAGTTATATTAAAGTTAAAAAATTGAGAATAAAAAATGTTTTACAAAATATAATTACCAGTGACACAGTATAGAATCTTTCACATGCCTAAATTTTACAATACTAATTCCAAACAATTGTAAGAAAATTAAAATTATCTACATTAACTATTAGATATTCAACGTGTAAATGATGAAAACTTATAGTAAATATTAGAATTCACACCAGAATTCATCAGCTGATACTTTGTCACACAACTAAAAGTCAATCTCATTCAACATGCAAAAGAAGAAAAGTAATTATATATATATATTATATATATATAATATAATATAATATAATATAATATAAAACTGATTTTGAGTAAAAAAATGACATGAAAGACAAATACTTTAAGAAGGATGCCAAATTCCTTTATGAAATAAAATAAAGGTTTATTTATGAAGACATATCGATAATTAAGTTACTAATTATTTATTGAATAAGTTGATTATAAGAGTAACTATCATATCTTATTTATAATGAAGATAGTCTTTGAATTACTGAGAATTTTTGGATATTATGAAAATATTTTGTTAGATCTTTTATTGTAATATCTCATGTAAGTACATAAGTCCCTCAATATTAATCAAACTTGTTGTTAATTATTGGTTGAGTTTCTTTTAATGGAATTTCTAGACTGAACTTTTAAGGAGTTTAAGTAATATGGTAGGTTATGTATATAACCATTATAATGAGTTTTTGAAATGTTGCATTTTAAAAAGGATAAGTGAAATATTACATTGAATATTTGAAATAAAATGTTGATTCGTAATCATTTTTATTTCATTTAACCATCACATTGATTAGATGAGGAAGTGTTTAGGGAAGCACAAAGAGTTTTTCAAGTGGAGGTGAAACATTCATGTAACCAAGTATAAAAGGAATCGTGTAAATACATTTTCTTACTTCTCTCTTTCGTCCTTCATCTTCCATTGTCCTTTGTTTTCTCTTTTGAGTTAAGTTTCTAGTTATCCAGTTTCTAGGTTTGTGCTTTAGTAGTTTCTAAAGGTACATAGTTTGCTTTGTAATTTTTATAATATCTTCTTCTTCTATGAGTGACTCTTCGACGAATGAATAGTCTCTTATTGAAAGAGAGATTCATCTCATAATAAAACCAACTCTTTTTGTTAATGGGGATTTTGTGATTAGTTCCTTTGTATAAAAGGAGCTGATATAAATAACTTACAAGCAAAGCACAACAAACTCCCTTTGAAGATAGTTGGGGGTGGCCTTTTAAAAATGTTAAAGCTTGTTGGAACTATGTCTACTTCGATACAAGTTGCCATTGAGGTTGTGCAACTGGGCAATTTCCTTGGCTCATCTTGCACCTGAAGTGCATGCTTCCCTGACTCCTCCCAAAGTTGTTATCAAGTAGATTTCCCATATTCCTTGGCCGCCACCATCTCCTTGTCTATAGTCTCCACGTCAGCCTTTGTTGATTCAAAGAAAGGTTGCCACCATCTCTTTGTCTATAGTCTCCACATCAGCCTTTGTTGATTCAAAGAAAGGTTGGTTCCTTGACTTGGGTGGATCACATGTCAACAAACCTTCCCAAGATGGACTCTTTATGACATGTTAACCTAATTGCCAATGCAATCCTTGTTATCTCTTTCCCTTGCCAATTTGATGTTGATCTTCTCAGCACAATTGGTGCTATAGGCTTATTGGATTCCCTTAAGATAATGTTGATCCAAGTTGTTACTTTTATTCACCACTTCAAATAAGTGGTATTTGAAGATCAAAGAAGTAAGAAAGGATTGGAGTAAAGTATAAGTCAACTCAAAGTTCAATTTGTTGAGAATCAATAGGCTATATCTACTAAAGCCAAGAAGAACGAAATCTTCTCTACTAAGCTCATGTTAGTTGAGAAAGAAGGAAAAGAACTATGGTTGTGCATGAAGAAGGTCGATTGTGATGCCAAGGAGGCTTTGGATAAAACTGAAGACCTTTAGAAAAAGCTCGAGGATTAGAAGAATATCACTGAGATGAAAATTCTGAAAGCTAACAAGAAGAAAAAGTGATTGATGATGGCAAATGAAGACCATTTTGAGAAACAAAACTCTGAGATGGTCTTATTCAAATGTATAAAGAAGGCTTTAAAAAAGTCATGAATCAGACCCATGTATTGATGCCTAGGATCAATGTAATGACTTTAACATTGATAAAAAAAATAATGGACGGTCAATTTGTGAATGATAACTTATGTGATTTATATACAGTAAAAATATATATTAATATTTCATATGTTTGTTATATTATTGAAATCGTTGAACAATAAAAATTAGTTTAAGTAAAAAAATAATGTGTCGATTATAACAAAATATTGTGTTGACTATGGTAATTGGTTTTAATAATGTAATTATTTCAAAACAAATTTAGTTAACTTTGATAGTTCATCTTGCTTTATGGTCTAACTTGGCCTTTTGCTAAATATAACAAAGAAATTTAACCAACTTTGGTAGTTGGTCTTTAACAGAAATCACATTTTATTACTTCCTTATTAAGCATATTATAATTAAAATGTATAAGGAAAATATCCTTGAATCATAGGAATCTAATTACATCTTTGAATCATAAGGATCTAATTATATAAGTATAGTTATTATATTTCCTAAATTAGCTTTCCAAACTTGTATATATGATTGTATCTATTTTTAACAATACAATCTATTCTACCCTAATATTTAAGATGGTATTTAAGCTCTCAAATTCTTAGTTGTCTTTGATTGTGCAAACTAAAACCCTATACGACAACCTTTATTATTGTCACTCATCCGAATTTTCTAAACAACAAACTTCATTATTATCATCATCCTAAAACTCTAGATGACAAACTTTATTATTATTAATCATCTCTTTAAATACAATCTTCATTGTTGTCGTGATTTAACTTGTCATTCCTTACACTTCATTTTACTACGATTTTGGTGGATTCAATTGATACAATAATTGAAATAGGGGGTAATAAATCTCAAACTCATGGAAAACTTTAGAATATCAACATTACATAAAAATTGAATGGGAAAAATTACTTGAAATGGTGTCACCTTATTCATACTATTTTGAAAGGTAAAGAAAAAGGTAGTCATTTAATTAATGATGCCTCTAAAAGGGAAGATCCCAAATTTATGAAATGGGATGAAAAAGACTCTTTGATCATGGTGTGACTATGGAACTCAATGATCTTAGAAATCAATGACACTTGCATGTTTTGTAATTCTACAAAGATGATCTGGAATGCTATAGAGCAAAATTACTCAAAAGCTAAATATATTGTCCAAAAGTATGATGTGAAGATGAAGATTGTGGCTGTAAAAATCAAGGAAAAAATACTGTTACATTATAGGGCTATAAAGTCCAAGTGATAAACAAATTCAACAATGCTCAAAGAATATATTAAGCATAATAAAGTTTATAATTTTTTTTTTGGCGTAACTCTGATTTTGTTCAAGTGAGAGTTCATATCCTTAGAAAAGAAAAAGTTTCAGAAATTAATAAAGTAGTAGCTATAGTCAGAAGTGAAGAAAGTAGTGTTGGAAACTCTAATTGTGGAAAGCTCAGTCATGATAGCTAGTGGGGCCTCGACTAAGATGGTAAATTATAAAAAAGAGAGAATAACCAACATGGAGAACAAAGGTGAAGGAGTGTGGTGTACTTATTGTAACATGTCTTGTCATACTCGTGAAAAATGTTGAAAGTTTTATGGAAAATCACCTAGTAGAGATTGACCCCCCCTCCCAAAACCAAGACAAGGAGTGGGAAAAAAAAAAGGAAATAACACAAGAAGGGGAGGACAAACACACATAGCTGCTGAAACTAGTGAAGAAAATAAAAGAGAATTGATTAAGCTCAATCAGAATGAAATAGAGAAGATGAGATCATTCCTCAAAAAATTTGGATAAACCAATAAGTACTTGTTCTTTGGCATATTTAGGTACTATGAAAAGGTTCCTTTAGCTTTTGGACTTTATGCCTTAGATAGGTTTGATAACCAATATTGAATAATGGATTCAGGTGACATTGAATACATCACTACAAGAAATTTATACATTAGTTACGAAACATTTCTTAGCTAATTTTTCACTAATTTTTCGCTAAAAATTGTTGCAACAGATTAGTTACGGATTAACTAAGAAATTTTCCGTAATTAAATATAGGTAACTAATTAGTGAAAAATATATTTTGTTACTATTCTGCAGCAAATTTAGTCGCCAATATGTTGCTAATATCTCGTTAATTTTGGTTAAAAAAATTTATATTTTCCTAACTAATTGATTATCCAATTTCTCGCTAACTTAAAATTAAATTTTTATAATTTTTCCTCGCTATTTTGTAGTTATTCTGTCGCAATTTTTCTGTCGTTAATTGATAATTAATTCCTCGCAACATTGTTCTAGTTATTTTATAGCTATTTCATCACAAATTATCCCTAGCTAATATGTAGCTAATGCTTCTCAACTTTACTATCATTGCTTTGTAGTTAATCCCTCGTAAATATTCATTTACTAATTCATCATCTTCATTAGATGGTAGTTATTTCCTCTCTAATTTGTAGCAAATTGTTGTGTGTATTTTCTAACAAATTTGTCGCAAATCCTTCACTATTTTGTTACAATTATAATATCACATGTTTGTTATTAAAAGAATTATAAAACCTGCATATTTTTATGCAAAAGAAATAATAAAATACTTTAAAAATACTAAATCTTATCAACTTTCAATAAGCAAAATATTTGTTCAAACATAATAACAGTAATTGTTCAAACATTTATAACATAACTAAAATAATGTTCAACCAAAAAATAGTACATCAACTTAAAAGAACTACATAAGCTAAAAAGTAGTATATGAACTTAAAAACACTACATCAACTAAAAAGTAGTATATGAACTTAAAAACACTACATCAACTAAAAAGTCATCAAGAAGATTAAAATAGAAACAAAGTACTTAATTCATTGAGGTACATCTTCATTCTCAATTCTTTAAAGCAGACAATAAATCTTTCTTAAAAGATTGCATCTTCTCCTGCATTTGTAGCTCTATAAGTGTTTGCATTTCTGTTTGTGCTTTTATTTAGGCTTGCATTAGAGCTTGCATTTTAGTTTGGGCTTGCAACTGTGTTTGCACCTACTCTTTCAGATTAGATATTTGTGCTGCCAATGTAGTGATTTCTTTGTTCAAAGGTGTAGGATTTGGATTTTGAGAAGGACCTTTAACGGTTGAAGATGAAGCATGTGGAATGCTAAGATTCAAACTCTGACCAATGCCATATATTCTATCTTTCTTATTTTTGCCACCCATCTTTATCCAAAGATCAGAGTCAACTATAGGATGCTTTGATGTGTCTCCCCCATACTTTTCAGTCATAGCATTTTCATATGATTCCTACATCAAATTATTATTTTAATAATATTATACATAAATAAAATTTAATGTGAAACATTTAAAACTTATACACACTTACAATGAATTTTTTTGCTTTGTTAGATACATACTCTCCATCTTTTTTCTTATGAACTTTGTTGTATAATTCACCATAAGAAATGAGACGTTATACTCTTCTTCCAGTGAAATAGTATGCAATTCAAGATATATACATTCTACAATTCAAGAAATATAAAACTAAAATAATTTATCACTTGATTACTTAAAAGTAAGCATGAAGTCTATATTAAGACACAAATGTTATCACATACTTATAACAAACCTAATATTTAATCTACAACTAATAGTAAATGTTTATCAACAAATATCTTATATCAATTCTACTATATTTTAACATACAGACATTATATTCATCATAATATCAATACACTAAAGTAATAAACAGTATATAACATTAGATGAGTTGTCAATATTACTATAAAATGTGTAAGTATAAATGATCATTTTTTCAAATGTTGTCCAAAGCTTCTTGAGCCTCCTGTGTGCACCATGGCATCAGACTTGGTAGCCCTATTGGTCTTTCTTACAATAGACTTCTTTTTCCATTCTTCTGTTACCCAAACGTCTACTAATCCATTCCACATTTCAGTCGTTATGCATCTTGGTCTGTGATCCTTTAAATCTTCAATATTATTTGAATTTGCTTTTTCTTTTACCTTTTTTCTTGCCTTAGCTAAAGAGTCGGAATATCGATCCATGCATGTCAGATTTCAAACCTTTCTTGCCATACTACGATCATAAGTTGAGGTAAAACGATACTTATTCTACACCAATATCAATTAATTAAATTATTTAATTAGTACAAAATTTGATTCATAACTAATATTTTATTACATTAATAAAATAATTACTAACCATAAAATCATTGAATAAAATTTCTTTCATAACAGTAGAATAATTTTTCCAATTTGGTGCAGGATTAGACATTCTCATAAGAACTTTATATATAATATCCCGAGTTATTGAATCAGGAATAAACTTCCTCCTACAATTTCAAATAGTCAATTTAAAAATTATGATTTACTAATATAAAGTTGAGTAATTGATTAAGTTTGGTTTTACTTACAAGTTGCTAACTTGTTGCACAAACATGACAAGTCTTCTATCAACTTCATGGTGAGAATCTGCACTTGAAGGTTCCTCTGCAACTTGTGGGTTATTAGATGTTGGGACTTCATATGATTGGCCAAGATCAATTGGTGGAGTGGTGGCTGTTGCTTGACCATCATCATTTGATTGGCTAGCATCAAGTGATAGTACATGGGTAAAAGTAGCACCTAAGGCAAGAATAATGAAACAATAAAGCTAAAGATATATGCTCACCGCATTTGGAAGAGTGTAGAACCCAATTTATTAAAAAACCTTACATTTCAATGGGAACCAAAATTTTAAAAATACATGACAAACTAACTATATATGTATATATATACAACTAAAACTTGAATGTAAGATAAACCAAAGCATAACCATCATATAATTAATGAGTATTTTGTTCATTAGACTAGGATTTTACAAATTCTCCATTAAACAAAAGAGTAATGCCAACAAATTATCAATTGAAATAGAAACCAAACCTCCAATACTCTGTATCTTGTAAAAAGATCTCCAATTTGATTGTATGCTACATTATCTGCAAGGATATATAATCATACGCACAATTATTTTACATAGACATTCAAGGACTTAAAAACAATTATGAGAGAAAAGAATGTACCTTTGTTAAAATAAAAGAATATTTTAGTGAAAATGAAAACGTATTACTTAACTTGAAAGAAGATAAAAAGGAGGAAAAGAAAACTTTATAACATTGACGCTACCAAGAAATGTAAGGTTGAGTCAACGAAAGATACTTTGAATGCAAACAAAGAGAGAAAACTTTATTTTCTCTATTATGAAACCTAAATATTGCAAGATGTTATATGTATATATAAGACAAAATCCTAGTATCTTCTAACTGAGATCATAGCTAAAGTAAGATTACAACTCCACATGACAACCTTAGTTATGTTTGGCTATGACCGATTCATGAGTTTCCAACTTATCTTATTCTTTAAGTTGCTGGTAATGAAACATGTCTCGATTTGGTGGTACTATTAAGGAGTCTAACCTTCCATTAAATTTAATAAGTTAGGATACTCAGATGCTACTGCGGACCACTAATTTACTCCACACTCTAACTACGAATAAGAATCATGCATCCCAATTCATTTCATCAAGAAGAGCAAATTAATGTGATATATATGGACCACACTCAACAAATTTCTGAGTATAACAACTTTCACTTTTTTTATAAGCAAATATAACTTTTACTTGAGATATTCATTATATAACCCGAGGGTTGAAATTTATGTATCCAAATCATCTATGCAGCAACAATATCACGTTTGCAGTTGCCACCATAGTCAGGATCATATTCAAAACTTTATTTCATATTTTAATCAATTTTTGGTGAATAGAATTAAATGAGTGTGGAGAGCAAGCATTTAGGAAGGAGCGTGCAGAGCAAAGCAAGCATTTAAGAGGAAGCGTCCACACCAAGCATTTAAGAAAAAGTAACCAATAAGACTTAAAAACGTGTATATATGGTGAGAGAAAGTTTCTCACAAAACAAGCTCCTAGAACCCCTCTCCTCATCACTTTCATACCACCATTTTTAACTGGCGAATTGTTTCTCTTTGTTTCAACCAGTTCAACTCACCAACAATAAAATCAAGAACAAAATTCTTCTCCGTCAACAAAATAGAGGTTTCATAATGTTCCAAATGTTACAATAGTAAACAAAAAAACTGTTACAATAGTAAACAAAAAAACTGTTACAATAGTATAATCTACACACATCTTAAAAACAGAGAAAAAAAAACTAGTTATATGATATCTAAAAAAACACAAATCAAGAACAAGTTTTGGTAATAAGAAAATTTACCAGCATTGCGGAAGAAATTTATGTTTCAAGAAGAAGAAGATGAACAACAACAGACACAACACCAGAACGTTGAAGCGTAGGAAATTTGATTTAGTGAGAAAAGTGTAAAAAGAAGCTTCTAGGTTACGTATATATTGGGCTTATGCATATTGGAGACGCTGGGCTTACTAAAATATTACTATTTCAGTACAAAGCCATGCTTCAGCCATTATTAAGAACAATAGTCACGTGGCCCATTGCTTGAATTATTTATTAAATTATATTTTTATTTTATTAAAAAATAGAAAATTTATAATTAATTTAGTTATATAATGAAAAAATAATATAAATTTAAAAGACAAATATAATAAAAAATAAAAATTATATATATATTTTTTATTAGGATAAAATTTAATTTTTATATTTAAAGTTTTAAACAATTAATTATATATATATATATATTTAAATAAAATTTACAATATAATATAAAAATAATAAAATATTATATATATATATATATTTAAATAAAATTTACAATATAATATAAAAATAATAAAATATTATATATATATATATATTAATATTTAATATTTTTTATTTTCTTAATTTAATTGTTTTGTTCTAAAATATATTTTATTATGAAATTGTAGTTGTTTAAATTCAAATTTGTTACAAATATTTTTTCCTTGTTATTTTGTAGTAAATTGGTGAAGGATTAGCTAGAGATAATTTTTCTTATTAAATTTCCTAGTAAAATACTAAATTTCTTGTAGTGCATGACACCCCTACCTAAATATTTCTCCCCCTATGCCCCTTGCCCTATCAATAAGAAAGTATTCACAATAGATGACATTCTCATCACTACAACCAGACAAGGAGAAGTTCAAATAAACTCATCCATTACCTTTAAAAATGTCATTCATATTTCTAAATTGTTCGTTAGTCTAATTTCCATTAAAAAAATCATGAAAGACCTATCATGTAATGTTGTTTATTGTGACAATGTCTATATGTTGTAGGATAAGATCTATGGGAGGATGATTGGACATGCTAGAGAATGGAATTATCTTTATTATTTGGACAACTCAAATCTACCCCCAAATCTATACCATAACAATAACAATAGTAATTTTTTCTCTTCTGACTTGATAAAAACCAATAGGGAGAATTTTCGTCTACACCATTGTTGTCTTGGTCATCCTTCCTTTAGAGTCATAAAATTCCTATTACTTTCCTTTTTTTTTTTTTAACAAATTAGATGTAGAAAGTCTTCATTGTGAAGTGTGTGAACTTGCTAAATACCAGTGTGTACATTTTCCAATTAGGAATAAAATGAGCACTTTTTCCTTGTATTTAATCCGTACTAATATCTAGGGTACCTCAAACATCACAAATATATCTAATGTTCATTTGTTCTTTACCTTCATAGATGATTGTACAAGGATTACATGAGTTTTTCTACTAAAACAAAAGTCTGAAGTCAACTCTGTTGTTCAATATTTTTTTCTCAATGGTACAAAATCAATTTGATTTTAGCATTAAGAGTATTAGATCCAATAATACCAAATATTAATTTAATCATGAACTTAATTCCTTTGTTGTAAGGAGGGTATCATTCATAAATTATCTTATGTTAAAACACCCCAACAAAATGTGATTGTTGAAAAGAAAAATGGACACTTACTTGACTAAGATTGGACTCTTCTTTTTCAACATAAGATTCCAAAATCTTTTTAGGAGAGGCTATTATTACATCATGTTACCTAATTAATAAACTACCTTCTAGTGTTTTAGTCTTAGAAAACACTATGGAGGTTCTATCTTCTTTCTATCCCAATTTTGTCACTTCAAATAAACTTGTTCCAAAAATATTTGAGTGTATATCATTTGTCCATGTCCATAGTGGTGTTAGAGGAAAACTTGATCTTAAAGCCTTAAAATGTTTCTTTGTAGGATACTCATCCATATAAATGAGATATAAATGCTATCATCCATCATCCAAAAAATTCTATGTCTAGAGATGTCACTTTTCTTGAGCAATAAAGTTACTTTCACCTAGATCATCTCCAAGGGGAGATGATCCTCTACTAATGCCTCTTGACTTTAATCTTGGACTAGAAGTAACGACTAATTGTAAAAGAGATTTCAAGAAAGAGGTTCAACCCTCTAAATACACTCAAGATGGAGATGATGTAAGATTTGGGAAAAAACTTGTTTATACAGGGAAGACAAAGGCCATTCTAGAATTTGTCCTTGTCCATGAATCCAATCCAACATTATATGAGATAACTACTTTCCCTGATCTTGTAATCTTTAGTGAATTAATCTTTGATTTCTTAACTACACAAGAACTTGAATGTAGTTTGACACCAACTTATAAGGACCTAAAAATTGCAATTACCCTTAAGAAAGAGACTAGAAAGTGTACCACTAAGCCACAATTCCATCTAGCTAATTACCTATCCTTTAAAAAATTTTCACCTTCTCCTAAAGCCTTCCTTAAAAGTCTAAACACTACCACAACACCTACCTCCCTATTTGAGGCATTAATTGACAAAAAAAATGGAAATAGACCATGAAATTTGAAATGGAGGCACACAAAAAGAATAGTACTTGGGAATTGGTTACTCTATTTAATTGAAAAAAAATTAGTATGATGCAAATTGGTATATATTGTAAAATACAAGGTGATAGATCAATTGAAAGGTATAAGGTAAGATTATTAGCCAACGAATTCACTCAAACTTATGGAGTTGATTACGTGGAAACATGTATTGTAGTTGCAAAAATGAATATAGACAGGGTGATATTATCCTTGTTAGCTAATTATGGTTGGAACTTGTAACAATTTAATGTAAAAAATGCCTTCTTTCATGAAAAACTTGAAGAGAGGATTTACATGAAATTTTTCCCTAGTTATAATGGGAAAATTGCTGCCAACATTGTTTGCAAGTAGAAAAATGAATTGTATGAATTAAAAAGTCACCACAAGCAAGGTTTGGAAGGTTTACTAAAATTATGATAGGTTTAAGTTTCAAACAAAGCAAAGGAGACCACACCTTATTTGTTAAACACATTGAGTTAGGAGGAGTGACAATGTTAACGATGTATATGGATGATACTAGAGTGACAGGTGATGATGAAGAGGAGAAAAACTGTTAAGCCAACATTTAGTCAAGAAATTTGAAATCAAGACCTTGAGAAAATTGAAGTATCTTTTGTGAATTGAAGTACCTCATTCTAAAAAAGATATTTTTCATATCGTATAAAAAATATATCACTGATTTATTGAAAGAAATAACTAAGATAGTATATAAGCCTACAAGTACAACAATTGATCCAAATCTAAAGTTGGGAAATGCACAAGAAAATACAATTATTGACAAGGAAATGTACTAAAGATTAGTTGGTAGACTTATATATTTGTCTCACACTAGGCCTAATGTTGCATTGTAGTGAGTCTAGTTAGCCAATTTCTTCACCAATCAAAGGAGATTCACTTACGGGCTACGTTAAGAATTGTGTAATATTTGATAGGGATCCTAAGAAAGGGAATTTAGTTCAAACAAAATGGGAATGTAAGTCTTGGAGTATATACAGATATTGACTATGTAGGATCAATTGTGGATAGGAGATCAATTACTAAATATTGCACTTTCCTTAGTGGGAAGCTTATAACTTGAAAGAGTAAAAAAAAAAATGTTGTAACATGATCTAATGCCGAAGTAGAGTTCGAGGCAATGTCATAATATGAACTACTATGGGTGAAAATAATCTTGGAGAATGAAGTAGGATGAACCAATGAAACTTTACTATGATTAGCAAATTCACTATTAGCATAGCCCATAATCCAAACACATTGAAGTTGACAGACTTTTATTAAAGAAAAGTTAGACAATGGTTAGATCTACACTCCATATTCACAAGACAACCTTGTAGATCTTCTAACAAAGGGGTTGAATAGCAACAACTTTGAAAAGATTGTTTTCAAGCTGGGAATGAAAAATACATATTCACTAGCTTGAGGGAGAGTGTCAACAACCACATTTTATTATTTCCTTATTTAGCGTATTACAACTAAAGTGTATAAGGGAAATATCCTTGAATTGTAGGGATCTAATTATATCTCTAAATCATCGGGAATTATATAAGTGTTATTATTATATTCCTAATTAGCTTGTCAAACTTGTATATATGACCAATTTATTCTTAACAATAAAGTACAATCTATTCTACCCTAATATTTGGGAGTCTTTATGCAAGGTCTAGCTTGACCTTTTGGTGTTTCAAATGGATTACTTGCTTGATTATACAATTATTGAACAAAAAAGATTATGAATGATGATAAAATTTATACTTGTTTAAGTATTGTAAGATTGTAAAGTTACATGACTTGTGTATTTGGAGAGATCATTTGATCATCATACTTGCTTAAGTACTTACTAGCATAGTTTTTTTTTTATATTTGTTTAAGTATTCATTAACATGTGCTTTTCTATTTGTTTAAGTTTGTTTAAGAGTTTGATCCTTTACTTTGATGCTCATTTGATCAAGGTGTTTTGACCATTGTTCTTATACTTACTTAAGTTTGAGAGCTCATTTGAGTGATGGTGTCTACCTTTGTGTACTAGTTGTAGTAGGGCTTGAGATGCTTTGTATCCTAGGTTTATGGGATTAATTTGCTAGTAGGTATTCTAACTTATATGCTCCATTGTGGTAGGACTCAACGACCCTATATGGACCTTCCTAATTAGAGGTGAGCTTACCCTTAAGTTGAATGTCGTCGAGTTTCCTCGAGTTTTTGCAATACCACCTCTCCTTTCTAGAGACTTCATTCTCGTACTTGTGAATTATGTTTCTCATATTTCATTGACTAGGTCAAGTTCTAGTCATAAGTTTTCATTGTTTTATTGTTCATCAAATATTTGTCTTCTAAATGATTCTTCTCTTAGTTTAATAGGGATCATGATGTTGATTCCATAAGTGAGTTAGTAAGGTGTTTCATTAGTAGTTGATTGTGGCGTGCAATGATATCCCATAAGATCTAGAGATCTTTTAACTAAGGTGTCTTTTACTTTTCCAAGCTTCTTTTTGAGTTCATTTAGTATAATCTTATTAGCTTTCTCAGCTTGACCATTGGTTTGAGAGTGCTTAACTAAAGAAACCCTATGCTTTATCCAAAATTTCTATAGGAATTCTTCAAAAGCTTTGTCTATAAGTTGTCTTCCATTGTTTATTATTATTGTGTAAAGAAGATCATGTTGGCATATTATGTTTTTCCATATAAATTTTTGGACTTACTAAAGGTTTTGCTTCTATCCATTTGGCAAATATAGTCAATGATCACAAAAATTTTACTTGGCCTTTTGTTATGGGGAATGGACCAAGTATATCCATTCCCTATATTACAAAGGGCTAAGGTGTCATGATGTTATATATTTCCTCAACTGATATGCTATTAACAAGGTTGAATTGTTGTCATTTTTATATTTCTGGATAAATTCTTTGACATCTTTTTATTTATAGGCTTATAGAAAGATCATATTTCTAACTCTTGAATATATTTAAAAATTCCATTATGGATTTCGATCATAACATATGTGGCCCACTCTTGATTAAGGTTTAAGTAACAGGACATATGAAGTTTGCTTTAATAAGTCTCCATTATGCATGATATAATATGTTGTTTTTTGTGTAATTTCCTAGCTTTTGAGGCATCGTTAGGTTCAATATTGTGGGATAAATATTGAATAATTGTTCTCATTTTATTGGGTTTCGATGGTTCAAAATGGAGTACATTGTCTTAGTCCCAACTCGAAGAAGACAACATTTCCTGAAGCAAGTGTTCAGTGTTCTCCAAGTCTTTTAGTAATAGCTAGTTTGAATAATACTTCGACTCTATCATTTTATTTTCAAGGAACATGTAAAATATCACTTTTTTCGAAGTGGTTGAGGAGACCTTTAGTTATATAGAAATATATTTGTATTAGCAATTCCTTGACTTGGAATTCCCCACTAACTTGGCTTGTGACGAATTTAGAGTCACTAAGGTATTTTATTATTTTAAATCCTAATTCTCTGGCTAGTTTTAAGCTAGTTATTAATGTTTCGTATTCGGTTTGATGGTTTGATGTAGAAAATTCAAATATTAGTTATTGTTCTATAATGATATCATTTGGTCCTTGCAAAGTTATTCTTGCATCACTTTTCTTCTTGCTGGAGAATCCATCAATGTTCAATGTCCAACATGTCATGTTGTTTGCCAATTTGTGGTACTTCAATAAGAAAATCAATGAGGAATTGAACTTTCTTCAATCCTCAACTTTTGTATTTTAGTTCAAATTCGTAAAACTCAAATGACCATGTTATCATGTGACTGGCTAACTTAGGCTTTTGAAACATTTATTTTATGGGGTAGTTTATTTTGACTATTATTTGGAAGTTTTGAAAATAAGATTATAGTGGTTTGGCCAAGGTTACTAGAGGAAGGATTAGCTTTTAAATGACTAGCTATTGTCTTTCTATAGGTTGGAGGATTCTACTTGTAAGGTATACTAGGTTTTATTTGTTGTCCTTTGTATTTATGACAACCAAGCTAATAATAGATTTTACGACTACTAAATACAATAATAATATTATGTTTGGTGAAGGACTAATTAGTATAGGTAGACGAGTGATATCCTATTTTATGAGTTGAAACATTTTTTCATATTTTTCTCTTCACTCAAATTTCTTTGTTCTTTTTAACAACTTGAAAAAGGGTTTGCCTACTCAATTAGTTTTGGCAAAAATTGTGTTAAGGAAATCAAATTTCCATTGAGACATTGTACTTCGTTAATATTCTAAGAACTTCATGTCGCAAGTGTTGTTTCACATTTATTGAGGTTTGTTTCAATTCTCCTTTGAGTGATTATGAAACCAAGGAATTTTCCTCTATTGATTTCAAAAACACAGTTCTCAAGATTAACACACATATTATGAATTCAAACTTCAACAAAAACTAATTCAAGGTGTTTGAGTTAGTTATGGATATTTGTCGACTTAACCATCATATCATCTACATATACTTCCATGGTAATGCCAATAAGCTTCTTAAAGATTTTATCCATCAGACATTGATATGTGGTTATGGTGTTTTTAAGGCCAAAAGACATTAATTTGTAACAATAGTAAATCTCTTTAGTTATGAAAGTTGTTTTGTCCTCATCTAGAGGATAGATCTAAATTTGGTAATATCTTGAGTATATATTTAGAAAAATTAGAATTTGATACCCTGCCATGTTGTCAACTAGTCAATCAATGTTAGGTAAAAGGTATGAATACTTCAGACATGCTTTGTTAAGATTTGTGTAATTTATACACATTCTCTATTTTTCGTTTGATTTTTTAACCATTACTATATTGGCTAGCCAGGAGGTATACAAACATTCTCCATTTGTCGTTTGATATTTTAACCATAACTATACAAACATGCTTTGCTGACTTCTTTTTCAATGTCTTTACGACTTTCTTCTCCTAACTTGTTTTTTGTATAATTGTTTTTGCTTTGTTTAATATTGACAGCTTATGACATATGAAATTAGGATCAGTATCTAGCATGTCTACCATGTTCCATATAAGGAGAAACAAGTTCTGAACTACGACTTCTTCCATTTATTGTTGGATAGAGGAGGATGTAATATGTCCATTCTTGTGACCTTTATTGGGCTTAGGCCAAGTTGAAGAGTTGATAGTTTTTCATCAAACAACAACCATTTGTTTTCGAACTTGGTGCAAGGATCAAAGTTCAATCTTTTTAGTGTTGTTTCAATGTTGTTACTATCTAAAACAATTTTAGGAAGATCATTTTTGTGTTGTTTCGAGGATCCTGTTAGTGAGTATGATTCTACTTTTAGGCTTCCGATGTAGCATTCTCTAACTTCTTTACGATCTTTATTTATCGAAATAGTTATTTCTTTTTCAGATGGGAAACTTCATAATCATATGTGGAGTAGTCACTATGACCTCAAGTAGGTTTAAATTTCGATGACCAATTATCATGTTATGAGATTTGTTAGCTTTGATGAGGATGTACTAAACAAGTAAAATTCAATATTCGGGGTGCTCCTTGCTCACCTACAAAATCGAGTAAATGGTCTAGATAGGAATTTATCAAGTTATGGGCTAGCCTTAATTTTAGAAATGTTGACCAATATAACACATTAGCGAAACTTCTTTGATCAATAAGGATTTTCTTTACATTCCAATTATGATAGCAATCATGATGATTATAGGGTCGTCTTGGTCAGGATCTTGACTGATGATGTCATCATCATTGAAGACAATGAGTAGGAGGTGCCTCGTTGGTCCAAGAGACATTTGTTACACATTATATACGACCTCAAGTGTCATGTTCTAATTGAGCTGGTGTATCCTCCACTAGTAAATCCACAATGGTGTTTTTTACTCCCCTCATTTCTTATCCATTTTGTTGTTTTGAGTTTGTTGGGAGATATCGTGGTTGGTTATGATTATCTTTATCATTTCCTTGGAGTTATTGCCACGTCCTTCTTATCTCTGCCCTTTACGACCTTGGCCTCATCCTCCTCCTCGACCATCTTTGCATCCTCTTCTTGCAATGTTGCCTTAGATGTAAGAGCTAAATAGCCCAAATTGGATGAGATGCTTGAGAATATTCTAAATTGTGGTACATTCTTTAGTGGTGTGACCAAAATTTTGATGGTACACACCACTTTTAGTTCTATATGCTCGTGGTGGAGTGTAGTCTAGAATAGGTAATTAGACCAACTTGAGATTACATGCCTTTTGGAAGACTAGATCTCTCGTCATGTTAAAAAGGTGTGAAAGTATCATAATGAGCTTGCCAAGCCCTTTTCATATTGATTTATCGGAAAGAATGAGTCATTGAGAGAGGTGTGAACGAGTTGCCCATTTCAAACTTTATTTCCTTCCTTATCTTGTTCTTCAAAATGGATGTATTTGGAGACCCTTGCTCGTAACTTGTCTATGTTAGTGGGTTGATTCATATACAGGCTTTCAACAAAAGGTCTTATTTGAAGGCCAATTGTTAGCTCATGCATAATGACCTCTGGGTTGAGATTGAAGATATGTAAGCATATTTCCTATAATCGTTATATGTATTTTTATAAAGTTTCATCTTTTTCTTGGCAAATATTCTCTAGAGCTTGTGATGTAGGATTTGTAGAAGCAAAATATTTCCTAAGTTTATTGACAAGTTCTTAAAAAAATGTATGGATTATTCCACTATGAAACAAGTCACTGTTAAATTGCTGAATTGCTTTTAAGATATGTGACACTTATGTATTACTTAAATACAATCAACTACTAATTCAACAATAAAATGATAAATAGATAGTAAGAGTTTAAAAAATTGGTAAAATTATTTTATCATTTTATGTAATTTTTATATTCTAATTAATATATATATATATATATTTCTAAAATATTTCAATTTATATTTTGTTATTTTACCTATTACATTACTCTTCTAACGAATTATAGGTAGAAAATGAAAAATATGAAAAAGTTAAATTTTTTTAAATTTCAACATATATAGATTTATTCTTGATATTATATAAATTTAATATTCGATTCTATTAAATATATAATTAGTTATTTAATATTTATTTATTTTATTTATTATTATTATTAAAAATAATAATATTATTAAAATAATAAATAAAATTAATAATAATAAATAAATTTATTTTTTTCTATTTATTTATATTCTTTTTTCTCTTAATTTAAAAAAAATTACTTTCTATTTTCTTTTTTTTTTACTCCCAATAAATCATCTTTCAGTCCAAACAAAATATTAATTTTTATATTTTATCAAACATATTTATTAAGTTATTAACATCTTTAGTATATTACAATTTAAATTTATTTTTAGTTAACCTAAGGTTGATTTTAATTTTTATAAAACATATTTCTTTAATTTCAAGTTTATTTAAAATATAAAAAGTATTATTTTTTTATTCATAATATTTATTATATTTTAAGATAGATAATTTTTTAATTTTTACTTATATATTGCAAGCTGAACAGATGTATTTGTATTTAACTATTATTTTATTTTTATAAATTTGAAAAAATTATGGAGGCAGTAGTTACAAAATTTAAGAAAAAACCTATATTACACTATGTTCCTTTCAAGATTTTAAATGCATGTAGTGAATTGTCAACTAAACTTCTTGCATCAAAACTAGGATTTAAATGTTACTCTCATGAGGTGGTTGAGAAAACATTTTTCTAGTACATTATTTATTTTAATCATCCTTAAAAAATTCTCACCAACCCTGTTAGCAGAGTAAAATGTATTTATTTTAATATAAGGTGAGACTACAATCATTTTTTAATATGAAAACATTACACTTGTTTATATGAAAACACTACACTTGTTCATTAGAAGTTTAATTCTACTACATTTTTTTACCTTATTAATTAATTAATTAATTAAAGATTATTTGAATTTAAAATAATTTTTACAAACACAATTATATCAAATCCAATTGAAAATTTTCTCCAGAAGAAATTTTCTTGCTACACAACATAGCACAAAATTCAGGATTGATGAGATCTTGGGTGTTAAATTCATCCTTTGAAGCGGGAAGGTGAACGAAGAAACATTCACGTAATTCTCCTTCTTCTGCAAGCTCAGTCTTCCTCTCTCTCCTTTTCCACCCATGGCTCGAAGCAAGGTTCGATTTTTACTTCATTTTTCGGTACCCTTTTGAATTCCCCACTTCACTTCTCAGGGTTTAGGGTTTACTTCAATATTACTCATCTTCCAGGGAGCCCATTTAGAATGTTATTATCTTTCCTTTTGTTATTTTAAATTTAATTACTTCTGAATGTATACGTATATATTTGCTTTTTATTGCCACAATGAAATTATGTGAAAAAAAATGAAAATCAGGAAGCTTTGCTTTTGCTGCTTGATGTGGGCCCGTCCATGCATTCTGTTCTTCCTGAAATTGAGAAAGTCTGCTCCATGCTTGTACAGAAGAAGGTATTAATCGTTCCCACCCTCTTATTCAAAGTTTAATTTTTATATCGTTGATATTTCAATCTTGTGTTTTTGGTTTTGTTAGTTTATTCAATGTTATTTCTTAAGAAACTTGTGTGTTTGGTTTTGTTAGTTAATATCTTCAATAACACGATCCTTTTGTGTTGGTTTTGATTTGTTTTACAGCTGATCTATACTAAACATCATGAAGTGGGAGTAGTCTTATTTGGAACTGAAGGTACTCACTCACTTTAATCTTTACTAGACAATGGATGATGTTGATTTGGTGTTTTATGTGCATTACTGATTTTACTGTCATGTGATTGCCAAGTATGCTTGCACTGAAAATGGTAGCTATCTGTAATGCAGCAATGGGGAGTTCCTTGATTTTCCTTTTGTTTCTGTTCTGTTTCATTATCATTGTAAATAGAATCTTTGCCCTGTTGACTACACTTAGTTTTTTCAATTTCGATGTATTGTTACTCTTACTAACTAGTAACTATTCATGCTGCGATGTCTCACTGGAAGAATCCTGCTTATACTTTGCTATATGTTTCTTTAATTATGTCATTTTCCTGTGACCTCCCTCACTTGTGTTTATGTTGACATTTCCTCAGAGACTGATAATGAACTTACTACGGAAGTGGGTGGGTATCAACATGTTGTGGTTTTGAAAAATACTAAAGTTGTGGATGGAGATATTGTTGAGGCTTTACAACAGCTGCCTCGAGGAACAACTGATGGTGACTGTATCCATAAATTTCTTGTTTTTATAGTATGCTAGTTTTTACTTGTTAATTGTTAACTTTTTTAACATGTTGTCAAAATATTACTATATGATATTGAGTTTTGCCCTGCATTAAAGTGTTCACATATTTTCTTCTGGCAAAAAGTATTTTCTTTTGCAAGTTTTTTACTTTTAGACAATATTACTTAATGCCATTAATCTTTCAAATTAGTTCTTTTATTTTCTTTTTCTAATGTTTATCTATATAAACCTCTTTCTGCTGTACAATTTGCTTGCTTTCTTGATGAGTAACTCTTTGTTTTATTTAATTTTTGTCAACATTATTTTTTTTTTTTTTTGCATGAGTTGTATAAGAAGTTTAGATTTTCCTAAAAACCATTATGTTAGTGTAAATCAAGTGATGCAATGAGTAGCAAAACCTTCTAAGATTAATTATTTAAATTTCCAAGAGGAAGATCCTTTCCTACTGCCATAGGTTTTACTTCAGCTTGCTGTTACTCTTTTTTGTGTACCTTGACTTTGATGTTAGTTCTTGATGCTGTTATTGTTGGCATGGATATGTTAATAAAAAAATTTGGACAAACAAACAAGGGAAAGAAACATCTCTGTCTTATTACAAATGCACAATGTCCAATAAAAGAATCTTATGAAGGCACAAAGGAAGAGCAGGTTACCACCATTGCCAAACAAATGACTGCCCATGGTATGAAAATGGAAAGTATTATTTTGAGAGGAAAGCTTAGTCAAGATGCAAACAAGGGAATAATGGATGAGAATGATAGCTTGTTAAATATTTTTTCAAAGGAAACATCAACAAGATTGTTGTATGTGGAGAATCCAATTTCTTTGTTTGGTGCTCTTAGAACAAGAAATATAACTCCAGTTACAGTTTTCAGAGGGGATCTTGAACTCGGTCCAAAACTGAGCATTAAGGTGAGATCTATGCATATAAAAATTTAATTTCCAGCCCATGATCAATGTACCTTTCAAGTGTCATTTATCCAATGAACCCGTCATAGTTGATAATCAAGTCCTTTTGCATGTTTTTCATTGTCATTGCCATATTACTTAATTTGATATTTATTGTTGTTATGTCATCTTACAATCTTTTTGTACTGTAAATGATTATCAAATATGAAATGCTCCATTTTTAGTTGTCCATGTACCATGACTCCATGGACAGTTTATCTCTGATTAAGTTCACCGTGGAGGGGCATAGCCAATGTTTTCTCTTGCATCTTACCATTTAACATCATATTTCTTTTAATTTTATGTTAGAATAATAAATATACCTTTTTTTGGAGTTATGTATATCATGATTTATGAACAGAATTTAAAGTTGAAGATTGCTTGTTTACTGTGTCTTTAATTTCTTTCTTCTCAGTCTGGCAAGTTGGTGCACCATGCAAGTGAGCTATTTTGTACCCAATTTGTCTTTTAAATGAATATTTTAGTAAAAAATGTATTTTCTTTTCTTGAAAATGTTAATGATAATCAGGTAATGGTATACAAGAAAACAGCAGAAGAGAAATTTCCTACTCTGAAGAAATATTCTGATAAGGCTCCTCCAAATGATAAATATGCTAAAAACGAAGTCAAAATAGATTATGAGTACAAGAGTTCTGAAGATCGTGACAAAGTTGTCCCCCCTGACCAAAGAATTAAAGGCTATCCTTATGGGCCTCAAATAGTTCCCATATCCTCTACTGAGTGGGATGCTGTTAAATTCAAACCGGAAAAGGGTTTGAAGCTTTTGGGATTTACTGATTCTTCTAATGTATTTAGGTAACATTTTATATGCTTTATAAGAATATATTTTATTTTGAATTTATTACGGAGATTTCCTGACTCATTATTTCTCTTATATTCCTGTCTGAAAATGAAATGTGAACTAAAGACACCATTACATGAAAGATGTATACGTGTTCCTACCTGAAACTGGAAATACAAGAGCCATGCTTGCAGTTTCTGCACTTGCACGAGCCATGAAGGAAATGAATAAGGTGGCAATAGTACGCTGTGTCTGGAGACAGGGACAAGGAAATGTTGTCATTGGGGTCTTGACACCCAATTTATCAGATGAAGAAAATATTGTATGTTTTTTCTGTCTGTTACTCGTATTTTATATTGGTTTATCTGTTCTCGCTTCAATTTTGCCTCTTCATTTTATTTATTTCTTGCTTCTCTGATTATGATGTGCAGCCAGATTCATTTTACTTAAATGTTCTTCCTTTTGCTGAGGATGTGCGAGAGTTTCAATTCCCTTCCTTTTCTAATTTCCCAGCTTCGTGGCAGCCAAATGGACAACAGCTAGAGGCTGCAGCTAACTTAATAAAAGCACTTGATCTTGCACCGCAAGGGCAAGAGGAAGTTTTGCTACCTGATTTTACACCAAATCCAGTATTAGAGGTACTTATTCTATCCACTCATGTTTCTGGGTTTATATTCTCATTTCTCACTTAATTCAGTCATAGTTCCATTTTCCTTTTTGCTGCTGTTTCTTTCTCTCAGAAGGATTTGAAGTTTCTTTTTTTACTTGGGATTGTCTTAAATTCGGTTATGATCATTACATGAGGTGTGAATCTGCATTTAGCCTGTCTTATTTGCTAGAGTTAGTACTGGATGCTTTATGATGTGGAGAGAAATATGTTTAATCTTTGTTATCTTGTATATGTTTAAAGTTAATCAGCTTATTTACCCCACTGAAAAAATTAGCATTGATTTCTAATAAACTATCCCCTCTCTCCCCTATAAAGGGTAATCTTATGATAAAGTTAACAAATATATTTCTTCAACCTTTCAGCGGTTTTATCGTTTCCTTGAGCTGAAATCGAAGGATCCAGATGTGGCGGTACCTCCTATTGATGACACACTCAAGAAAATTACAGAGCCTGATGCTGATCTGCTTTTGCAAAACAAATCAGTAATAGACTCATTTTGTAGGTCTTTCGAGTTAAAGGGAAATCCGTTGGTAAGAATTAGTCTTTTGCCCTTATTTTTTGAAACTTCAATTGTCAGTTTTGGATAACCACATGAATTATGATTTACATTCAAAATGTATTGTTGTAGAAAAAGTCTAGGCGTTTAATGATGGGAGGAAAGAGAGAAAACGTTACTTCTAAACCTGCCAATCTAATTGAAAATGCATCTGTTGAAGTTGAGAAAATCGGGGATCTTACTCCTGCCCAAGATTTCGAAGCCTTGATTTCCCGCAGAGATAGTCCACATTGGGTTGTAAAAGCAATCAATGAAATGAAAAATAAAATATTTGACATGGTGGAGGACTCCTATGAAGGCGATAACTATCCTAAAGCATTTGAATGTTTAGTTGTGCTTCGCAAGGGTTGCATCCTTGAGCAGGTAAGTAACCTTCTCCCTTATTCTTGCATGTAAAAGAAGGTTAGGATTTTCCCCATTCAACCCTTAGTTTATTTGTTATTACTCTTTGAATTTCTTTTGTTTTATCTGCCTTGGCTTTTTAACTTGTTAAAATTAGTGTTTTTTCGTTTGTGAAGGAACCGAAAAAGTTCAATGATTTCCTTAAACATCTATGTAAATTCTGTCAAGAGTATCTCCTTCACAGTTTCTGTCAATATCTTGCTTCTAAGGAACTCACCTTGATCTCCAAAACAGAAGCTGTAGACAGGTTCTTGTACTATCACCTTTCTCATTATTCAATTCACACGTGTTTTTTTTTCTATATTGGATCATAATTTGTTATTTGGTTTCTTTATACAGTGATGTTACTGATGATGAAGCCAGAAGTTTCTTTCTTAAATCTGAATAAAATGTTGAATGATTCCTTCACTATATGTACTGAAATAGAAAGCTTCGTTTTTTTACTGAGTGATGATTAGACATCTTGTACAAACAACTGATTTTTGAAAAAAAAGCATATAGGTAGGTATACATTGTAAATATTATTTGTACTTTCCTGAGATTCTGTCACTTGATTTTATTTGTGAGAAATCAGAATTTGGTAAGCTTGAGTTCATCAAGCATACGTGTTTAACACAAGAAACTTCTGCATTCTTGTTTATAAGTATAATTCTCAATCTCCGTGAACCAATGCTATTTCACTCCTCCAATAGCAGGGTGTGATGATGGTCCATTGAATTTTGATCTTTTTCATGTCTTTATGTAAATCAACTTGTAATGCTGTATATCAAATTAACGTCAAGGTGTAGGAGCCACTAGAGTTAAGAAAATCCTCAGTTTCAAATGTTTCAATTTTTTGTTGAGTGTAATTCACCATCTTCAAATTGAAATTTCTATATGATAAAATTTACGAGAAATAATATGCACAATGTATCATAAAACAAGGAAGAAGAAGAAAAAAAAAAACAGAACAGAACACTATATTCCCATCAACACTAGAAACATATTCAATGGAAAGATTGCGATTCATCCAACAGGTCCTATGATACTTGATTTTTTTTTTTCTGCCTGGAATTATGTTAAATTAATAATTTTAAAACATTTTAATTAACTTTTTCTGTTTAATATTATTCACAGGAAAATTTGCAAAAAAATCCTATGAATTATTTAAATATTATTAATTTTTATCAATGATTTTTTATCCTTAAAAAAATCTGAAAGAAGTAATAAAAAAAATCATACCAAAATTTTTAATATTTTTATATATAAAAAAATCTGTCAAGAATGTTGACCTCTACGCTTAGATTTTATGTTTGTAAACAGCAAATTTTAGCCACTTTTATTAATATAAATATATAAAAAAAGTAATAAAAAAATAAATTGTTACTGTCATGTAGGAAAATTAAATCAGTAATCTCTATCTTTATTGTTTTACTTAATCTTTTTATTAAAGAATTTGTATTTCTCAAATTTATACATAATTTTTAATTTACTTTCTCAGAACTTAATGTTTCCTAATTGTATAAAACTTTGACATAAGATTTTATACTTTGTATATAATCTTTATGTAAATAATTTTTTTCCTTTTAAATTTATTTTTTAAATTAAAATATCTTAATAATAACTTATTCTCCTATTTATTTCATGACTTAATCGTTCTAACTAAATCAATTAAACTTTCTAAAGAAAGAGGAACATTAAGAAGATTACAGTAATTATAAGCACATCAATAAATAAAAAAAAAAGAGCATTTTCTCACATTTTCGTAAGCCTAGAGAAAATGTGATACCTACCATAGTCACAATGACCAGGTAGTGTGCATTTCTCTCCCTGTCATAAATTCAAAGAGAGTGGTAAACTTAAACCCTAAAATGCTGCAACACCCGTTAGATATCCACTGATCTGACATGTTATGAACGTGCCTTTCGTTTGAGTGTTATTGTGTTTATCAGGAGTGTTTTTTTTTTTTTTTTTTTTTTTTTTTTTAATTTTAACTTTATAAAATTCATTCAATAAAATAATAAGATAATATATATATATATTATATTATATTATATATTTTTAATTATATAAAATATTTAATTTACTATTTTACATTGACATAATCGTGCACTTACATATATATGATTTAATAAAATTAATAAATTTATCAAATTTATTAGAATAAATTATATTTTTATATGATATTTCATATGTATAACTTATAATAATAAATTAATATATATAAAATAAATACAAATTTTATTTTATTAAATCGATTTTATAAAATTAAATTAAATTTAAAATCTTTTTTATATTCGAGTTTTCAGAGTTTTCATATTAGTCTATTTCCTCTTTTCTCTGAATGCTTTCGTGATTCAATGTGCACATCTTCTTTTCTCTTTCCTTACTTTTGTAATCTCTTTTTTATTCTTCTTTCCCGGTCTATTTTCTCTTCTTCCTCCTTACCTCCGAAAACTACTTTTTTTCTCTCCCTTTTTTGAAGTCCATTTTCTCTTCTCCTTCTTGCCTTCGGTCTTCGTAAATTGTTTCTCTTTTCCATCTCCTTTGTAAATGGTAACATTTTGTGTTCCCCCTCTTGTATTCGTACAACATTGTGAGAGGTGTTTGATGCGGTTCTAGTAATTGAACTGAATTGTAGTGTTTCGTAATTGACAATCTCCATCATCATTGGCTTCTAATCGGAATTTGTCCGCAAAGGTGAGGATTGTGGTTTCCAAAACCATTGTGTTTTCCTTTTTCGGTCTATATTTTTTGTGTTTACGTTTGTCATTTTTTTATGGATTAAAAATAAGATTTTGGTTTAATGTACTTTTTTTTATTATTATTAACATAAATGAAATGTTGTTTTTTTATCTTAAAATTTGATACCAATTTTAAATTATATGAGTTGTTAATTAAAAAATTTGTGAATTTTAGCTTATTGGTAATGTCTGCTTATCTCTTCTTCCTCTTAATTGTAATAGAAAATTTAGATAAAAAGATTAAATTAAACTTCAACCACATTTATGGCAAAAAAATTTTAAGACGAAACAATCAATATCTAATTGTAATCAATTTTATCCAGAGATTTTTATTTAATCAAATTTACAATAAGGTTAACCACATTTTAAAATATATTTAACAAAATTTATCCAGAATTAGAACTCTATTTGTAATTATATATCCAATTTTTATGTATTTAAATAATGTTTAATGAATAGATTATGAGAAAAATATTATCAATAAAGTTATAAAAAAAAATCAATTTATTGTTACGATAAAAAAAGATGATTATTTGAATACTAAAATTATGTATTGAATTTCTATCTAAATATTCATATTAAAAAAAATCAACTGAGACTAAAACCTTTTAAATAAGGTAAAATTCATAAATTTTCTAACTAATAACTTATATTACTTAAAATTCAAATTTAAGATAAAAGAAAAATATTTCATCTATATTAATAATTAAAAAAAATATATTAAGCCATAATTTTTTGTTAATCCACAAACTAAACATAAAAAATACAAACCAAAAAATGAAAAACATAACACAATGTTTTTAGAAACCCTAAACTATAAACCTCACGTCCAAGAACAAATTTCAGCCACAAGTCAATGGTAATTAGAAATTATCAATCAGAAATTATTTGGACTCTATTCAATCACCAAAATCATATTAAATTAGTTTTCTAACCCCGTGCAAAACATGAAATATTAATGTTTAAAGAATAATAAATTTTAAGAATAATATCGATTTAGTATATTATTCAAATTTAATAAATTTAGTTTGAATATATATCTTGACTTACATATTACACAATTAAACAAATATAAACCTTACTTATTATAATCAAATTACTTAGACTTATACAAATTATTTGACTAAACAATTGAATAAAACATATAAATGATCTTCAATGCATAAACCTACAATTATAAATATAAAAATATTAAAAAATAAGTTTAATAATTGATACCAAGCTACTTAATTTAAATGAGTAAACTTATTTATTATAGACTTTAAATAATAAGCATACGACGATAACATGCAGATGATCTTGCACTTGATAAATCTATAATTAACAACATAAATATATATGAAAATAAATAAATTTAAATTTGAATATATTAGTATTATTATTAAATAACAAAAGTTGTACCTTATATATGAATAACACAATCCAACATTTATATGATTTATAGGTTATCAAATATTTTTTTTGTAGACCACATTTTTTATAGTGTATGTTTCCATTTTCATTTAAGATCAAAATTTTCAAACTTTTTTTTTTTTTGTTTTTACTTTAGATGGAGCCACATACAATTGATCATGTGTAATGTAATTATTGGACATAAAAAATAAAGTTTGACTTTATTTAATAATTGACCTTGACTTTTATTTATAGTCATTACAAAGCATAATATTAAAGGAAACTATCTTTTTTGAAATTTGAAAAGAAAACCTGGATCTGAAGGAATCAAATTCATTCTTGGTATAATGACTTTATTACCAATGTTTTTGCCAATAATCATCGTTGCTGATATAATATGTTTTCCTAAATCATTGACAAGTAATCTTGTTCTATTAGAAAAACCATTTGCTTGACCTATATTCCTCAAAAATATTATAGGCACACCAATTTTCAATATGTAAGACGGTGACTTGGAATTCCTGGACATTTGAAATCATTGAAAAACTTTTGTGTAAATCATTCACATTGGATTTCTTGATTTTGGTTTGATTGACAAGATGTATTTGAGCCTTAAGTATATTGTTTTTTCTTTAGGAATCAAGACTAATATGAAATCATTGACTTGTTCCACACATTCAATTGTTGGACAAAGTATTACTCCATCATAAAAAAAAATCGAGAAGAAATCATGTTATACGAAAAATCAGGATAAACAAAATCAACTAATGAAAATAAAGGTGTCTCACTATTATCAATTAAAATATTTTGAGGTATGTTAATATCTTCTTCATCCTTTTCATTTAAATGCATATCTCCATCTCCAATCTTGAATATCCAATAGTAAATTATTTGATGCCTTTTTCACTTTCATATGTTTTTGCAATACTTAACCTCATATTTTCAGTAAACTTAAGAACTTTGCAATATTTCCACGTTTCTGAAAAATTCATTGTTGAATTTTTAACATCATGCTTTGATCCCTTTTTGACAACTAGTAGTATTTGTCGAAAATCACCTCCCAAACAACAATTTTACTTCTAGATGATTTATTACTATTGTCTTCATTTTCATCTTGCATGATATCTCTTAAGGTTCGATCAAACGCTACAAAATATAGCAATTCATCATTGGTGCTTCATCCCATATGATCAATTTGATTTCTTTCAAAAGTTGAGCTCTAAGACTTCCTTGAGCAATATTGCAAGTTGATTCTTCATTTATTAATAGTGGTATGCAAAAAAGTAGAATGTGTTGTCCTACCTCCAGGAAGTAACAAAGAAGTCATTCCACTTGAAGCCACATTTAGAACAATCATTCACTTAGACCTAATAGCAGCCGACTAAGTTTTCCAAAGGAATGTCTTTCTTGTAGCACCATAACTATATAAAAAGAAAAATCTTGCTTAGTTTGAAATAACTGCTATTAGGATCGCTTGATACACTTGGAGCTACTCATTAGTCAATAATTACAACAATAAGGCATGAACTTCAGTCATTTTTTTTTATCATAATTCAACTGAACAATAACAAACCTATTTTTAAATTTGGAGGAATTTGAAAAATCAGGCTGTGGTAAACAATTAAAATCTTTTAAGGACCTACCATTTGCCATTGACAACTCTTTTACTTTTAGAAGGAAAAGATTATGTAATTCTGATTCTTCAATTTGAAGACATATATAAACAAAATAGCATGGTAAATATATAATTGTGTTAATTGAACTAAATCAATTAAAAAATTGTTTACTTGGTAGATGGAATTGCTTTCTTTTCTCATATAAAATATCATCGGATAATAACTTCCAAGTAGAGTTCCAAACAACATTTGGTTTTGACATTGTGTTCATGACTAACAATATAACAAATAATTTTCTGAGTTCATTTCTAGAAGCAAGATGACTTGTTTCAATGATTGCATCAATGAATTCTCTATCATCTACTAAAAGACTTCAATGATTGCATCAATGAATTCTCTATCATCTACTAAAAGACCTAAAGCATAACAAGCTTGCTGATAAGTTTTGTAGGTTATTCCATTTACTATCTTTATGTTATCATAGTCTACATATTCTTTCTACAATGTCAATAAAGTTATTTGTAATATAATTTATTAGAGTTAGGAGGAACATAAATCAGTCTTACAATGTTTTAACCTTTTTTTCTTGGTTTCAAGATTCTTTCTTGTGCTATCCAAAAAAATTTGCTTGGAAATTCAGAATAAGTCAATTCTTTCCCCTCAACATAAACTTTATTGGTCTTGAACCAAGCTAAGAACATTGTTTGAGCATTGTGATGATTATTCAAAATAAATTCAACATTATCATCATCTTTAAACAAAAATTGTTGTTCTAATGGTAGTTGAAATGTTAATATTTGAATAGCTAGCCAATTGAACCAACTCAGTCTCTCCTTTGTTAATTGCCTCTTGTAGTCCATTAAGAATATCACAACAGATTAATTTTTTATTAGCTATTAAAAAAGATAATCTTTTAGCTTCAATCACACTATAACAATCAACCAAAAATTGTTGGAATAACCTACGTGCATTTACAATATTATCAAACTCAACAACTCTTTCTTGAATTTGAAACTCAACAAATTCCCTTAAAGAAATACAAACTCTTTTACACTTTGTATTACGACTATGAGATTGGCTTATTGGAATATCTTCTTGATAACATCCTCTCCATATGGAAAGAGTAGTTGATATTGACGAGGAATAAATGCAGTATGTGTTTCATGTAACCTTAAAAGTTCACTAGAAGTACTTTTTCACAATTATGTCTTTGCATACATCCATGTTACTGAAATCCCCAACCATCAATGTTACCACCTCATTAGATGAAGGTGTATTGTAAACTTTAGCATCCTTGCAACGATGTCGAAACAATCGTAGACTTAATCTAATCTTGGATCAAGGTTTAAAAAGTCTCTAACTCTTCTAAATGATTGAGTCAACACAGTAAAACATCAATAATTTTAGTTAAATAAGCAACTAAAGAATTATCAATTGATGGACTAATTAATTTTGACCTAAAAGGAAAAATACACATAAATAAAATTAGTTAGTGCAAATATTTCATTTCAATTAATAACAAAGAAGCTTAATGCATTCAAATTTAAGAAAAAACTGATATGTCTAAACAACTTTAACTAAATGCTCCAAAAACTAGGATAATTGAGAACTTACACAAAACAAATTTTCAAAATGGTCAAAAGCTAGAAAATTGTGTCCTTACATGCAAAGCTTATAGATAATAGTCAAAATATACTACCTTATAAAGCAAATACTCCAAAAGCATGAGCTAGTTGGAAGAATGATTACATAGTTTGTCAAGTTATTCAAATTTGAATTAAAATACTAAAGTTGAGGATCAATGAAAGTTCAATTCCTTGTCGACTTCCTTGACGAGTTGTCATAGCTCAACAAACAATATGATTGGTGAAGTTTAAGTATTGATGAATCCTCTAGGGAAGCAAAGTAGAAATCCTTTTGGAAGGACCAAATCATATCATTAGAGAGCAAGTTTTGAGATTTAAATTCACCATATTGAACAATCAGGATGTAACATTGATAATAGGCCTCACACTAATTAAAGAAATGGAAGTAAAAGAAATTAAGATGCTTTAATGACTTTAAACATGTAACATGTCCAAGTTAGTAGAGAATTTAGGCTAAAGAACCATTAATAAAAAATATATTATCACATAATTAAAGTTCTACTCGACCATTTTGAAGAACTTGGTATCATGCATGTTTCTCGAGTACAAAATGATAAAATTGACATACTATCCAAACTAGCGAGTAATAGGAAATCAAATACCTCTAAACATTTATTTAGGAAACCTTAATTATTTAACTTAATTTCTTCTCATAAATAATTATTATAATCATTGTATAAATGTCTATACTATAGTAAAATATTTTAATTACACACAAAAATTTAAGATAAAGAATGAAAACTATATAAAATACTGTATTTATACAATAAAACTTAGTTATTGTATACATGAGATGTTTACTTTTTTATTTATATATTTTTTCACAGACATTCGATTAAGATAATTCTTTTTAAATTAAATTCCTGACTTATCAAGCTTTCACTTGAAAGTTGAATTATCGAATTTAGAGTTGAAATAGATTTTTTGGTGCACGTGCAAAGTTGACACATAGTAGTTGCATTTTTCAACTGAGTTCACTTTAAGTTGTGGGCTAAATCATCTATCTCCGAACTCATCCATTACATCTAAAGCTTTTGTTGTATAAATTAGAACTTAAGCATTATGATTTAGTAGATTTTGTGAAGAGGACGAATCATGTAGTAAAATAAATAAATATTTTAATAATAGTTATAGATTATTTTATCAAATGAATTAAAATAAAACCTTTGGCAAGTATCACAAATCAATAAATCCAAAAATTTACATGAAAAAAATATAATATGTTAACATGATTTCTCTTACTTAATAATAATAGATAATAAAAAATAATTTAAAAAAAATTGAACCATTCCTACAATAATTCGAGATAAAATATAAGATAGTTTTTAAAATACCCTTGTAATACTGATGATGCAACTAATAAGAGTTCAAACAAACAAAAAAATTACCTAAATCAAAGAGATTTCTAACATATTATAAAGATACCATTCCACATCATAATCATCCATTACCAATAAAATGTCATACTAACTCATTTATAGAATTGTTATATGAATATGTTAAATAGAAAATATTAATAAAATATGTTATAGGTTTAGCACTGAATTATTAATTTTATTTTAATTAAAGTAATAATAATTTTTCAAAAAAAAAATATTTATCCTTTTCATGAATAGTTATCATAAACAGAATAAAAATATTAAAAAATACAATTAAAAAATTAAAGGAAGATTTAATTTAATTTTTATCTAAAAGAGAGTTTTGGAATGAAAAAAAAAAAACCATACAAAAAGAATCAATTAAAAAGACGATTCTACGATTTCACAGTTTATTGTTCATTACCATTCATCATCTATTTTGTGTTAAAGTTATTTATGAATATTGTTAAAGTTATTTATGAATATAAATAATTAATTTTATTGATATTAAAATTAAATGTAATTTATTAATTTTTCTGTATAACTCGTTTATTGAATTTGATAAAAAATATTTAGAAAAAAAAAGTAAAAATTACAACTACAACTTAACCTAATCACGTCTATACACTGTTGAATAAAATTAATTATTTATATAATTTTTTATTTAGAATGTTACAATTTGATCAACAATTTGACCTCAATAATAATATATCAGTTGAAGAATTACACAACATCACGTTTCCTTAATCATTTGAAATATAAAGAAAAATATACTCAACTTGTTTTCAGTAGTAAAATTAGTAAATATTTGTAAAAATTTTAACCTAATCAGATCTATACACGGTTGAGTAAAATTAATTATTTATATAATTTTTTTATTTAGAATGTTACAATTTACGTATGGACTAAATAATAAATCTAAATCTGTATAATAAATCATAAAATTAACAGATTAATAAATCTACATATTAAACCCATAAAATTAAAAAATTTAAAGAATTGAATATACAAATTATCTTTAATTATTCTATTAAACTTAAAAATTATTTGTATACAAATTTAAAAAATTAGTGTAGAAGGTACAATGAAGGTGATAGAGCGTCATATTTGTACACACTTATCACGTGGAGGTGTGCATGTTCCCACCGGAAACTGTAGATGACAGGAAGCACATTAAATATTATCTCTCATCTCTCATCTCTCAAGTATGACTGAAGAATTTTCCATTTTTCTTTTATCTTCACTCCTTCCACTTACTCTTAAATATTATCTCCTGTCTCTCACCACAGAAGATGGTGAAGAAATAAATTGCACCTGCAAATGCACTATCACGAGCATTTATTATAAAGAACGATAAATAGTACTAAACATAAATGCATTAACACCAGTTTTTATTATACAGAAAATTACTTTACTATTACTATTACGATATTATTGGTCACTGGTGGAACTTTAGAGAAAAGTGAAGATGATTTTTCTCAGCTTTCTTCTTACCTTTTCCTCTCTTCATCACATTTTATGGAAAACTGATAAGTAAAGAAGCATCGAGTTCCAATAACAGAGGTAATTTGTTCCTTTCTCTAGATCTTATAGATATATAACCTCCACCTTTCCATCTTTCAACTCTTATCTTTAATAATAAGTTTAAGATTGCAGCAGTTTCGATCTTTCTGGTGAAGACTAAGAATAGCTTTCCTCATTCTTAGTTTGTTGTAGGCTCAAGGTAACATCCTTAATATCCTTCTCAGTTACTTCCACTGTTTTAATGGATCCATTTATTCAAATGAATGCACCAAAGAAATATATTTGCTAACTGCTGCTAAGCTTTCGAAATAAGTACAGATCCACACTTCATTCTACAAAAAGTTTATTTATTTGGTGGGTTAAGTCATCATAATTTTTTAATCTATTTTTTTTATAAATTTTGATGAATGTTGGATAACACTAGAATTTTAATCTAACCTAATTTTTTTATTGATAATTTGTTTTTAAAATTTGTTTCATTTTTCACTCTCTTCTCTCTCTCTCTCTATATATTTATAGAATAAAATCATATATAAAATATATATTATTAGATTTCTCATTTAACCTTGGAATTGACTTTAAGTCGGACTAAAAAACTCCACATATTAAAAACACACATAAAGAAAATCATATAACCAAAATATCCATAAATCTTATAAGTTAGATTAGTTTTACCGGTAAATATTTTATTTAAATAAAAAATTAATTTTAAAAATGAGAATTTAAAAACATTTATTTTAAAAATTAGGGTCGAATGCAGTTAAAATATATTAAGTTAGGTTAGGCATAAAAGATTGAATTAAATTAAATCGATTTTGAGATAAAATCTAAATTAATTTGCAATCGTTTAACAAAATTTTGACAAAATGCATTTCATCCAATAATAAGTTTTACGATGCTGCAGTTTCACGACGAGAAGAATAATCTGAAAAAAAAAAAAAAAAAAGTTTCTGAAGCATGATATGGAGAATTTGCTGGTGAAGAAGAAGAGTTTTCCTCATTCTTAATTTGTCTCAAGAGGTCAAAAGTGAAGATAGAAGTTAGTCCATTTTAAATTTAATAATATTTGTAATTAATATAATAATATTTTGTTGAAAATTTATCTTTAAGAGTTTTTGAGGATACAAACTCATTAATCAAATAATGATAATTAAATTTTTAATTTCAAAATTATTAATAAAGAAGACAGAAAAATTATGGCAGTGAGTAAGTTTGCTAATGAAAATCAATTTGAAGGGTTAATCTATATTTAATATAAACTATATTTAGTACATAAAATTATAAAAATCGGTGTGTAAGTAGATAATTAGTAACTATATGTATTTAATTATTTTTATTTGAATAAAACCTTTTATCATAATTCTTGACTTGTACTTTGATAATCTTCTTAAAATTTCTTAATTTTTAAACCTCTCTAATATATTCAATTCTCTTATTAGGTTTGAGAGTCTTGCTAGTTTGTTTTGTTATGATTGAGTATGTTATTGTTAACTCTGTTGTTATAATATGATTCATTTTAAGTAAACATATAATATGATCTCACCACAAACTAAAATTTGTTCTTATTTTTTTTTAGCTTTTATACATTATTTTTATTAGATCTTATTCAATGTAATATTAATAAAATACGTAAATTTTTTGGTATTTAACATCCAAATTTTATCCTCCTTAATTCTATTTTCATATTCATGCTCAAATACAATAAATAAAATAAATATACTTATTTATAAGATATAAATAACGGATAAGTAACTACATATCAGTCCAATTAATTAAAATATTTAATAATTATATAAATTTTAATTAAATAGGATAAAATATTTAAAATAATATTTTATGATGAATAAAAAATAAAAATATTAATATTTTTTGTAACTTGTATATATATATATATATATATATATATATATATATATCACATATCTAATTTAACAAGATATTTTTATAATACTTTATTTAAAATGATTATTTGTTAAAATATTAGTTAATGGATCTCTTGAATGAATTAAGAGTAATTCAACCATTTTTTCTTCTAACTTTTTTTAATAAAAATCTATTTATTTCAACATGTTTTTTAATACTTTTACACTTTGTTTTTTTTAAAGAATTTTGACACAGCATTTAAAATTTCAATTATAATTACAAATACAAAAACAAATAATGTATTATAATTTCTAAAATAATGTATATCAATAACTATTTCTTCTCTTTTTAATTTTTTACATACCATTTTCATATCTATTTTCTAATTTTAAAAGTGATTTAATCTGGTTACAGATATAAGAATTTTTCTTTTTAAAAATATGCATATTTATCAATTATCACTAAATATTAATTAATTAACGTATTTATATTTCAATTATGTTATACCTATGATACATTTATATTTATAAAATATTATAATAATTTTATATAATATTTTTTAAATATGAAAAAAATTTAAATTAGAAATATAACAATAATAAAAAATAAATTACAATATATTACTTTATTTACTAATTTTTCATCATAAAATATTTAATAAATTTTTATAAAAAAATATTTTATAATTTAAAAAAAAATGTTTAATAATAATTATAAAATCAATTCAAAACAAACAATAATTCAAATTTTAATATTAAATTAAAATTCAATAAAAAAAATTACATTTAATTTTTAATTTAATTCAATTCAAATCAAATTCTTATCCTAATTAGAATTTTCTTAAAAGGTTAGAATTTTAACTATTAAACTATGAGTCTTATAAAAAAAAAGTAAAGGTTAAATGTATTTCTTTTAAAGCAAATAATAAGAGTTGTTTAGTATGGGCTTTCGTTTATAGAAACAGAAATATATATTTAAACTTAATATCTTTCTCATCATTATTTTCATTATTTTAAAATTTCACTTGACTTTATATATTGTAAACCACGTTTGCTTGATTGAGTGATAGTTTACTTATTTGATAAAATATCATTTAATTTAATTTTCTTTAGTAGTTCTTGGCTGATATCTTTTCACTCTATGTTTGGTTGGGAAAGAGATGTAGTTGTACAGGGTATAAGAAGAACAAATCATGGGTCTCGAGCCTGTGTCTTCCGCAATAGCTGAAAAAATTATTAAGTATGTGTGGGATGAAGGTATTACGAAGAACCTGACTTACATTTTCTGTTACAAGAAAAATGTTGATGAACTAAACAGTAGAGTTGAGGAGCTTGGAAATAAAAAAGAATGGTTAGGTCATCAATGTGATGATGCTAAAGGAAAGGGTCACTCTGTTGAACGTAAGGTTAAAGAATGGTTTGGGGAAGTGGGTAAATTTGAGACTAAATTTGAGGAATATAGGCAAGATGAAGGGCACAAGAAGACCGGGGGTGTCTGTTGTTTATTTCCTTGCTTTAGGTACAGATTGGGTAGAGCAGCAAAGCATATGGAAAGGGAGGCTGAGAATCTAATAGCTCAGTGTCCCAAGTCTGATGAAGTTTCCTATGCTGAGAGAGTAACATCTAATGACACCACTTTGTTTAATCCTGGCTACTTGGAATTTGGTTGTAGAAAATCCATAATGAAAGACATAATGGAAAAGCTTGAAGATCCCACTGTGAAAATTATTGGACTCCATGGACCAGGTGGAGTGGGTAAGAGCTTTTTAACCAAAGAAATTGGTAAGAAAGCTAAAGGTAAGTTGTTTACTTCGGTGGTTAGAGTAGAAGTAACAGCTAATCCCAATACGAAAAGTATTCAGGAAGAAATTGCGCATGGATTAGGATTGAAATTGGAAGGGGAAAATGAAAGAGTAAGAGCTGATTATCTACAAAGGATGTTAAAAAAAGAAAACAAGAACATTCTTATAATCTTTGATGACCTTTGGGAAAGATTAGACTTGAATATGTTAGGGATTCCACTTGATGATGATTATGATTCCAGAAAGAAGGAGATAAACAAAATGTCAAGTGAGGAAAATCAGGTTCCCAAAGTGCTAAAAAAAGAAACATTTCTTGGTGATGGTAACGGGTGCAAAATTTTGTTATCTTCACAGAATAAGGAAGTATTTCCTGATGAAAAGTCAATTTTTCCTTTAAAGGAATTAGACGACAAAGATGCTTTGATGTTGTTTAAACATGTGGCTAATAAAATGTTTGTGTCTAAAGAAGAAATCAAGAAATATTGTGAAGTGTTACTACCCAAGGAGATAGTTGAATTTGCAATGATATTAAGAGACAAGAGTGAGTCAGAATGGGACGAACTTAAAAAGCAAGAAAGGATAGAAATGTCAAACTATATGGAGATTTCCATAAAGAAGAGATATGACCGTCTAGAAAATGAGGAACTCAAGTTCATTTTCTTGCTTTTTGCTCAAATGGGCCATCAACCCCGAGTTAAAGACTTGGTGAAATATTGCTTTGGATTAGGTATACTTAAAGGTGTCTATTCACTTGATGGAGCTCAAGAGAGAATACTTACATCAATAAAAAAGCTAAAAGAGTTGAGTTTGGTGTTGGATGAAAGTAACGAAAGTTCTAATATTCATTTCTATATGTCTAATAGGGTTCGAGATGCTGCTTTATCTATTGCACACAATGATCATTTTGCTTTTACTTTGAGAAATTCCAAACTAGATGAATGGCCCGAACTCGAAAAATTCACTTCTCTTTCCATATGCAATAGTGATATCATTGATGGGCTTCCTGAAGTCATAAATTGTGCTCAACTTAAATTTTTCCAAATAGACACTAATGATCCATCTTTGAAAATACCTGATAGTTTTTTTGAAGGAATGAAAAATCTCAAAGTTTTAATATTGACTGGCTTTTGTCTATCAAGCTTACCATCCACCATTAAATACCTATTAAAGCTCAGAATGTTTTGTTTGGAGCTATGCACTTTACAAGGCAATTTATCTATAATAGGAAACTTGAAAAAATTACGAATTCTCAGCTTTTCTGGATCTCGACTTCAAAATTTGCCTATTGAGCTAGGGTGCTTGGATAAGTTACAACTGCTTGACATCAGTGATTGTTTCATAAGGGAAATTGAAGGTAGATTAGAATATAGTTTAAACTGTACATTGGAAGAGTTATATGTAAGAAAGAGCTTGATCAACATTCCAGTGGAAGGTGAGACAAACAAAGGTCAAAATTCATTTCTTTCTGAGTTAAAAAATTTGGATAAGTTGAAAGTGGTGGACATAAACATTCCATGTGTATCATTTTTGCCCAATGACTTGTTATTTAACAAGTTAAATGATTACAAGATTGTGATTGGAGACTTCAAAATGTTTTCTGTTGAAGACATGTTCTTTGACAAGTCAAATGATTATAAGATTAAGATCGGATACAAATACGAAGCATTCAGATTTTTGGCATTGCAACTGAAGGATGACACTGACATTCACTCCAAGAAAGACATAAAATTATTGTTTAAAAAAGTGCAAAAGTTGTTGTTGGGAGCGATAGATGGTGTTCAAAATGTTAATGAGTTGGACATAGATGGATTTCCAGATCTAAAACACTTATCAATAAGAAATAACGATGTCATTGCTTATGTCAATTCAACAGAATTTTCTAATTGTGAGAATGCTTTTCCCAATTTGGAATGTTTATGCCTCTACAATATGAGGAAATTAAAGATGATATATTATGGTCCAATTACAACAACATCATTTGCCAAATTAAAAACCATCAAGGTTGAGAAGTGTTACCTATTGGAGAATCTCTATTTTTTTTACATGGAAAAAAAATTTGTAACTGGTGCAGAAACATGTGAGATTTTTGAATGCAATTCTTACATGTATATATTTCTTGCTAGTTTAGAAACAATAGAGGTTTCTGAATGTAAATCTTTAAAAGAGATCCTTCATTTAAAAGAGATCCTGCAAATACATGTGGATTATGTGAAGGTTGAGTTTCTTGAGTTGCGCACTTTGACACTCCAATCGTTACCATCATTTACAAGTTTTTATACTAGTGCTGAACATGAGCCTCCTCTCTTCGGTGAATTGGTATGATATTACAAAATTTTTCTTTAACTTTAAATAATGTTTTTAGTTGTTTTAAATATATTAATTGTGTATGTATTTGCAGGTTGAAATTCCAAAATTAAAGAGTTTGAATTTATCGTTGCTCAACATTCATAAGATATGGAGCGATCAATACTCATCAAATTTCTGCTTTCAAAACTTGATGAAATTAGTTGTGAAAGATTGTGATAACTTGACATATTTATGTCCGTTGTATATTGCTAGCAGTTTGAAGAATCTGAAAAGCCTCATCATAAGTGAGTGTCCTAATATGGAAAATATTTGTAAGGTTGAAGGAAATAGCGCAGACAAGGTACATTATGTTAGTAGTTGACTTAATAGTTTACATTTCTTGACCACATTTCTTAATACGTTTTTTGATTTTATCAAAATGTAGGTCTGCATCTTCCCTAAGTTGGAGGAAATCCACCCTAGCAAAATGAATAGGTTAACAAATATTTGACAAACAAAAGTAAGCGTCGATTCCTTTTCTAGTCTCATTTCTGTGAACATTAATGGATGTCATAAACTAGAGAAGATTTTTCCAAGTCACATGGAAGGATGGTTTGAAAATTTGGACAACTTGAAAGTTTCTTATTGCAAGTCGGTGGAAGTAATTTTTGAAATAGAAGATTCTAGAAAATAGATCCATCTGGTGGGATAGACACAAAGTTGCAGCTTATTCTTCTAGAACACCTTCCAAAGTTGAAGCAATTGTGGAAATCAGATCCAGATGGAATTCTTAACTTTAAAAAACTGCGGATTATAGATGTATGGGATTGTGATGAGCTGAGGAACTTGTTTCCAGCTTCTATGGCCAAAGACGTTCCAAAACTTGAACGTATATCAGTAGAAAGTTGTGATAAAATGGTGGAAATTGTTGCAAGTGAAGATGCATCAGAAGCTAACAACGATCTATTAATGTTTCCTGAACTAACTTGTATGAGATTATATTGGTTAAGGAACATGAGACATTTCTACATGGGGAGATATCCTATAAAGTGCCCAAAGTTGAAGGAGCTGACCGTGAGATGGTGTGGGAAGCTTAAAATATTTCCCATAGAAACCAGCAATACAACAAATGAAGAAGAAAAAATTATTTTCTCAGCCAAAAAGGTAAGCAATATTCCATCTTTGTCGGAATTCAGGAAAAAAAAATGCTTATTATGATATATTTGGTACAAAATTAAAAGAGAGACAGAAAAGTAAGTAGAAGAAATTAAGAAAAAAATGGTATGTGATACTTAAAAATGAAAATAAAGATTTTTTTTTTTTTTGTTTAAGGAGAAATAAAAGATAAATTAAATGAGAATTAATTTTTAAGATATATACATAAAAGTTCAATGGATAAAATTAATGACTAAGTAACTTGTAGTATAGGAGCCTCAACAACATAATTTTTAGTATATAGATTTTATGGTCAAATCTTTATATTTATACAAGTGTTTCTTATAAAATATTATATATTTATTTTAATAAACTTTCTATTGATTTAATTTTCACGTCAAAATCTCTTTCAAATTATGTCAAAATTTTCTACTTCTACATCTTTCAAATCATTTAGATGTCTGTTAAAAATTTTACTGTTTTTACTGTTGTTTAAAAAAAATAGTTTAACAGATATATTTTAAATTACGAAAGTCAAATAATTTATATATATATATATATAATAATAATACACTTGTTAATTTTTATCATCAATTATTTAAAATAAATCATTTTCTTGTTATAACAGTTAATACACTTATTCAGACAGTCAGGTCAAAGAACAACCCAAATAAAAAGAAGCGCAATAAATATTGTTCATAAACCGTTACAATTCGATGGAAACTACAAAAACCAAACAAAAATGTCTAAAATCAAACAAATTTAAAGGGGTTGCTTGGAGTTATTTACTTTTATTTATTTATTTTCTCTAGGTATTCCCCAACTTGGAGTATCTCAGTATTCAGTTCAAGAGAGCACAAAAGTAGTTGTGGAGCAATATTTTGAAGTACCAAATGCACCGTTTAAAAGAGCTTATTTTGACCGATTTCGAAAGTGAAAGTGTGGATCTTCTCTACCAGTTTCTGTACAGAATGCCAAATCTAGAAAAGTTGACCTTACTAGATTGCTTCGAATTGAGCAATTTAGCTTCTCCCTCTGTATCATTCACTTACTTGACATATTTGGAACTGAATTATTGTTGGGAATTAAGGAATTTAATTGCATCCTCCACGGCCAAAAGCATGGTTCAACTCAAGACCATGAAGGTAATGGATTGTGGTCAAGTAGAGGAAATAGTAACCAATGAAGGAAGTGAAGAAGGCGAAATGATGAAAATTGAATTTAGCAAATTGACCACTATAGAACTTGTGGAGCTAAAGAACCTTGCAAGTTTTTGCAGTGACAAGAACTGTGAATTTGAATTCCCATCATTGGAAATATTGATTATAAGAGGATGTGGGAAGATAAAAACATTCACGGAGGGTCGGTCATCAGCAGCAAAGTTAAAAAATATATTTGTTGTTGAAGGAGAAGAAAAAGCGAAATGGCAGTGGGAAGGTGACTTGAATGCCACCATTCGAAAAGCTTTCAATGAAAAGGTACTTCTTCTTTTCTTTAATACAATTTCTCCTAATTTTATGAGCTTTTCTTCTATCCAGAGATAGAAAAAGTCATACACTCTTAAGTAGTATGATGAGTTTTTTTAAAGATTAAACTTTGTTAACTCCTTTTGTTATTCATTTATAAAATTATATTTGGTTTTCTATTTTTTTAAATCATTTTATTTAGTCTCTTATTTAAAGCATTCTATTTCTACTGTTCTTGTATTAACAAATATATTATTAAGAATATTTTTTCTAAATTTAAAATTTTTAATATAAAAAATACTAATTATTAAATATATAAATTTGTAGTTTGGTAATTTTTAAAATTTTAAATTTTAACAAATATATAAATGTGATCCCTTCTCTAATTTTATAATTAATGATAAAAGAACTGTTCCTTAAATGTTATGTTTAAAAATAAAAAAAATGATTAATTTAATCTATATCTAAGAGTTAAACAATTAACTCATCAATTTAAAAATACAAAAATTAAAATCAAATTTAATAAAAAATATAATATCTAAAAACATACTTTTCAATAAAAATTTATATAAAAAAAATTATTGACATTAGTTGAAAAGGTTCATTCATAAAATATAACATAACACGGAGTACCAATATAAGCAGATAAAGATAATAATATAAAGTAAAATTCTTATTGTGAATTATAAAGATTATGATTGGTTTGATTTATAAATAATTTAGTTTTGCTGAATCTATGATTCACACCACCTTCTTTTTGCCTGATTTTACAGCTCACCGTCACATACACTGAGGATCTGAGTCTTGATGATTCTACTGAGCATCTATTGCATTCGGTGCAGCAAAACAGATTTTGCTATTTGAAAAGCTTGCATTTATTCAGATGTACTCTAGTGCATGTAATTCCGTCTCATTTACTTTCCTGCTTTGAAAACTTGGAATGGTTAGATGTCAGCTCTTGCAGTGCAGCAGAGGTGATATTTAATATCAGTGATGAGATGAGGGTGAGAACAGCTTCGGGAATAATCCGTTTGAAAACATTGTCTTTATTTGATTTACCAAAACTAGAGCATGTATGGGACAAGGATCCAGAGGGAATTATTGACTTTCAAGTGCTATGTTATATGAGTATTCAACGTTGTAGCAGTCTTAAAAGTGTGTTTCCAGAATGGGTGGCCAAAGATCTTACCAGACTTGAAGAGCTTTATGTAAGAGAGTGTGGGGAGTTGGTAGAAATATTTGGGAAGGATGAAAAGGGTGGAGAAGGAGAAGGAACAACACAAGACTACTTTGTGTTTCGTCGTATAAAAAAATTGACTCTCGAACGATTGCCACGCCTCAAGTACGCTGTGGAGGACTCAAAAGAAGAGGTAATTCTCACTCACAATTTTGCCTGTTGGAGATTATCTATTTATTGTTACTCTTATTCATTTAAATTTTATAAAATTTGATTAGCGGATAACAGAGTCAATATATTGAAATGACAAACAAATACACTCATATTTTGTGCTTTCATGTTAATACTGTTAAAGCTAGTTTTATGTAATAAAGATTTTACTTATTTACATTTGGCTTATTTTTAACTCACAAGTTTTACATAGTTTTACATAGGCTAAAATTATCTCCTTGTGCAACCTTTGAAACTACTTTTTCCATGTGTAAACATATTACATTTTATGCATGAACAGTAAAATTTTTTATTCAGAATAACTATGAATAACTCCATATTACACTAGAATTGAGACTATTTCGTACGATTTTTCTATGCATTTCTATTTCGCATGAAATGAGTTTTTTTTGTGATTTTCTTTTCTAACTTTTTTAAGACTAAAAAAAAATTACACAAAATATGAAATTTTTTTAATAATGTTAAAAATAAATAAAAAATTATTTTCTAGACGAAATTTTGGCCATAATCCCAACATACTTGACTAATTTATTCTATAGTTTTTTTTAAGAAGATGAAAAATATATATTTAGAAATTAAATTGTATTTTAGATTTTTTCCTTTTCACAAAGTTCACAAAATATTTTTTAATTTTTTCAATTATTAAAAGAAAAAAAAAATTGTATGGACTTAATATCTAACTTTAAAAATGAAACTTGATAAATAATAGTTTTTCAAATTGTTTTAAATAAACTCATAATTCAATGTTAGCCTAATAACAATAAGATAGAGAAAAAAAAAGAGAAAATACATATAGAAGTAGTCTGTGTCAACACAACACTTTTGATAATATGTCAAGTTTTATTAGCATACCATAAATATGTACTTAAGTATTTTTTTTATAAGTTTCTTCAAACTTTACAAAAATTCAAGTATATTTTAATAAATTTTCCTAAACTTTATAATACTTTACCACCACAATAGTTATTCATAACTTTGTATAATATGAGTATTCTTTAAATATAATAACAACTCTTATTATTGTATGATACAAATATTCTTTTCACAGTAATTCAATTTTGATTTATACACACAAAAATGTACAATTACAGTGTTTACAATATTTGAATTTCTAAACTTGATCTTAATGTCACAAAGGGTAAAATAAAGATCTTACTTATTAAGATTGAATAACTACAAAAAATAGCTAGTTTTATGTAATGATGATTTGGCTTATTTATAACTCAAAAGTTTTATATATGGTAAAATTATCTCGTTCTGCAACCTTTTAAACTACTTTTTTCCATGTGTAAACATATTACATTTATGCATGAACAGTAAAATTTTTTATTCAGAATAACTATTAATTAAGTCCATATTATACTAGTTGACAATATTTCGTACGATTTTTCTATGCATTTTCTATTTTGCATGAAATGAGTTTCTTTTGTGATTTTCTTTTCTAAATTTTTTAAGATTAAAAAAAAATTACACAAAATATGAAAAATATTAATAATGTTAAAAATAAATAAATAATTATTTTCTAGACGAAAATTTGGCATCAAATATTCTAAAATACTTGACTAATTTATTCTATAGTTTTTTTTAAGAAGGTGGAAAATTATATATATATATATATATATATATATATAATATGAGAAATTAAATTGTATTTAGATTTTAAATTTTTTTCTTTTTTATAAATTTTATAAAATATTTTTTAATTTTTTCAATTATTAAAAGGAAAAGAGATTTGTATGGACGTAATATCTAACTTTAAAAATGAAACTTGATAAATAATATTTTTTCAAACAATTTTCTTAAAATAAACTTTATAATTCAAGGTTAGCTTAATAATAATAAGATAGAGAATAAAAAGAAAAAATATTTTTTTTAAGTAGTCTGTCAATACAACACTATCTTCATATTCATAATTTTGATAATAGTCATATTTTGATAAACTTTTATTAGCATACCATAAATATACACCCAAGTATTTTTGTTTTTATAAGTTTCTTCCAACTTTACAACACTTAAGTATTCTTTAATAAATTTTCTTAAACTTGATAATATTTTTACCACAATAGTTAAACTTTGTATAACATGAGTATTCTTTAAATATAAATAACAACTTTTATTATTATATGATACAAATATTTTTTTTCCACAATAATTCAATTTTGATTTATACACGACAAAAATGTAGAATTATAGTGTTTACAATATTTGAATTTGTAAAGTTGATGTTAATGAGGTAAAACAAAGATTTTACTTATTAAGATTTTTGTTTCTTTAGAACTATAATGGAAAAATAAAGGATTAGGGTATTTTTAATAATGTACACTAGAATATTGTTTCTACGAAGAAGTTCTACTTTTATATCTTCCTTTTCTTTTTTATATATAACTTTAAGAAGATAATAATTGTCTTTCTAATAATTCTTTTTTAATAGTTATTATATTTTCTTTTTCTTCTTTTTCTTGAGTTTTAAACCTTCATTTAGTCATTGTTTAGTTGAGTTTGGACATGTTGAAGAAGTTTGGAGATACATACATTAGTTGTGATGCTTGTGGTAGTTGATAAACATAGCTTGTGTTTTTTCTCAATTTTAGATAATATTTTCTTACCTTTTCCTCCAAATATGATTTTGTTGTTATAGTCGAGAGTTATAATAGAGTTACTCGTAGTAACAACAAATTTTTTAGAATTTTTATACATTTAGATGTGACTTTTAATATTTGCATTTGAAAAATCTTCTTTTTTTCAAAATATTGAGCATGAACTCCCTTTTTCATGATCCTTCCTTTTTAGAAACATTTTATAAATAAAAGAATAAATAAATTAAGTATATTTAAGTACTATAGATAAACATTTAGTTGAGTGTGATGAAAAAGTATGTTGCTTACACTTAATATGGTAAGATGTTAAGTTATAGTGTAATGCAATGCTTCCATCTATTATCTACCTTGTTTTAATGTACAAGCTTTAGTCCAACGTGCTTACACATAATACAACACAAATGGATGCTTATACATGTTAACATAAAGCTTAAGGAATGAGATTCAACTAAAGATATTGAAGTTTGGAGTCAAATTAGAGATGTTCTATATTCTCAAAACTAAATGTTGAAGGCGGGAAATTAAACTAAAAGTGTTCTACATATGAAGTAAAGTTAAAGATGTTTTGAATGCAAAACTAAGCTTAACATGCTTCTAAAGATATTTTAGATGTGATATTAAGTTAAAAATTTTCAAGGACTAAACCTAATAAGTTAGAAATAATTAAAACATAAAGTCAAATTAAAGTATTTAAGGACAAGAGTTGAGCTAAAAGTACTTAAAGGTTAGAATCGAGATAAAAATGTTCAAAGTTAGAGTTAAAAATATTTAAGTCGAAATAGAAAGACTGTAGGTGTAAATTTAAATTAGAAAGTTTAGCGTGCAAATTTGAGCTAAATATGTTTAATATAAGATTATTTTTATAATATTTTTTTCACAAGGCATTGTTGTGCATGTGCAAATCATGTTTAACACAATAAAAAATTATAATCAATTGCTAAATAATATAATAATTCTAATTGATTTTTCCTTTAATATATAATCTAGATTGTATGTTTGAGTAATGATTGTCTTGAATTAACATAACCCTTCAATTCAATTTTTAATTTTATAAATTTAAATAGAAAAAATCCATATATATTTGTTAACATATTGTGGTGTGTAAATTATTCGAACAAGTTCATCTAATAAAACAATCTACCACGTAAACATTAAAAAAAACAAAAAAATAATAATAAATTTCCATAAAAAATAATCAAAAGAGAGATAAAATAAAATTAAGAAAGATTATAAATCAAACATTTTCTCTACATAAATTCTTGCATAATTTTGTATTCAACAACTTTTATTAAAAGTTGTTATAAACTTTTTATTTATAAAGAATTTAAATCTAACTAATTTTATAATACACATGATACATGTACAAACTCTACTCTTATATTAATGCACTAGCAAAATAATAACAATTACATCTAAATAAAAATATGATGCACTTCTTTTTATAAATAACAAACTAGACAAAAATTATTAGACATATTTTATCAAAAGTATTTTATCAAATGATGATATACAGATATTAAACTTTCATTGAAAACCTTTTTAAATATAGATTTTATTGAACAAAACTTATCATATTGAAAATATATTAATATTAAAATATTTATATAATATTTAATCATATAAAATAATATAAAAAATTATATCGTACTTAAAAAAATAAAAATAATTTTAAAAAATTAAGATAATTTTAAACATATATTAATATCAAAATCATATCAACAATATTTATGATGTTATAAAATTTGAGTAATTCAAAATATGGCAGTCAATCATGGGGTAATAGGGTTTACATATTGATAAATAATGTCATTTGATAAATAATAATTTTGTAATATTGTATGAGAGATAAGAATAATAGGTGTTTGTAATCAGATATGTATAAGATGAAAGAAGTATAATGAAGGTGATGTCAAATCGAAATTAATCATCTCATGGTTATGCTCTTCCTTCTAACATAATTCTCCTATCTCCTATTTCCAGTAGAAGAAAATAGCATAGAAAATAACTGTTTTTTATTATAATTCAATAACTTATATTAATAGTTATTATTTCTGATTAGGGGATAAGCAAAATTTGGATGTGAGTAAAATAAAATTCTAAATGTAATTTCTTTTACAGGCACAGTTTTTGGAGTCTGCTCACGATATATGTCTCGGCTCACGGCCCATCCCAAACTCCAACTTCAGTTTCTTACATTCTTTGACATTGGACGGTTGCTATTTTCTATCAGATGTACTGCTACCATTCAATTTACTTTCTTTCTTAACTAATCTGGAAACATTGGTAGTTAGAAACAGTGATGATGTGAAAGCCATATTTGATGTCAAATGCACCACACAAGACAGAGAAATGACATCCAGGGGACCAACCGTCCCTTTTTCCCTGAAGCATTTGACTTTATCAAACCTTCCAACTCTGGAGAATGTTTGGAATGAAGATCCTCATGGAATTCTAAGCATGAATCATCTACAAGAAGTGAATGTTGAGGAATGTAAAGGCCTAACAAGTGTGTTTCCGGCATCAGTGGCCAAAGATATTGAGAAACTTGAAAATCTAATTGTGAAAGACTGCGAGGGATTGATGACAATTGTTACAGATCCAAGCACAACAAATGTAGAGCTCAGCTGTCTCTCTGTGAGATCATTAGAACTACGGAATTTGCCCAAGTTCAAGTATTTTTACTGCTCACTCAAGTGTGACATTTTTACAGATTTAGAATCACACACCGAGGATCAAGTCGGTACTGAAAAGGTAATATTGTTTTGGCATTTTTTTGTTGCATAATCTCCATCAGTGTCTGCAAATTGAATATAGATTAAAAAAATAAATAAATGCTAAGTTTCTTCGAGAATCATTTTATCCCTCCACTACTTTTTATCATTGTTCAATATAAAAGTAGGAACTTCATGTTAAAATATAAATGTTGTGAAAGTTTCACTTATTCAACCATGCTGTGTTTTATATAAATGTTATTATATAAATTTTATTTTTTATAAATCTTATTAATAATCTTTTAACATATCATTAATTTTAATTAGAAAAGTTCTTAAAAAAAATTAAATATTATAAATGCCTCATTATATTTTATATTTTTAAGGAGGCAAATTTGAGTTATTTTTTATGATTTTTTTTTAATAAAATGATATTAAAAATTTTGTTGGGTATTAAGAAATGAGAGAACATTAGTTGAGAGAGAAAAAATTATAGTTAAGAGATGAAAAATAATGAATATACTTTTAATTTTCTCATCTTATAAAAGAAAAATATAAAAAATAATATCTTTGTATAAAAATATTGTTTGACTTTCAAGATGTTTTGAAAGATGATAAAGAAAAGTTACGAGAGTTTACAAGATGACAAAATCTTATCTAAAAATTAGATAGAGACTTTATTCAAAATAAGGAAGAAAGATCAATGAACTCTTACTCTCATCCATTAATGTTTGGATGACTTCATGTTCAAGAAGGTTGTCTATGTTATTACATCAAATGAAGCTTGGGAGGTATAAAGATGATGAAAAAGATACTTGCAATCAATCATCCAAATTAATATGAAAAGTATATCTTCTTAGAAAGCATGTGAGAAGAAGTTTTTTAAAAGTAGCTACATCAAGAGCAACAAGCCACTTCAATTTGTACGTGGTGATGTATGCAGTCCAATCAGTTCACCTTTATTAGTAAGAGTATATATTTTTTACTTTTCATTGATAATTTTAGAAAAAAAAATATGGGCATACTTTCTTAAAAAAAGTCAGAAGGTTTTGTTGTTTTCAAAAATTTCAATGTTCTAGTTGAAAAAGGGAGTAACTTTAAGATTTGATGGAAGAGGAGAATTCACTTCAAGAGAGTTCAATGATTTTTGTACAATTCATGGAATTGGTCATCCAGTGATTGTTCCTAAATCGCCACAGGAAAATGGAGTAGTAAAGAAAAAAAAACAAAATCATTCTCAACATGGCTAGAGGCATGTTAAAATCTAAAAATATGCCTAAAGAGTTTTGGGATGAAGCTATTTCTTGTACGATTTATTTGTCTAACAGTTTTCCAACATCTAATCTAAAAAATAAACTCCCCAAGAAGCATGGAGTGGAAAGATGCCTAATGTTAATCATTTGCGCATCTTTGGGAGTATAGCATAGGCTCATGTACCATCACACGAAAGATCCAAGCTTAATAATCGAAGTGTCAAAAATGTCTTTGTTAGTTATGACACATTTCAAAGGCTACAAATTATATAATTTGAGCAATGATATAGTGGTGATAAGTCATGTGTTAAATTTGATGAAGAAGCTGCATGGAACTACGAGACTAAAGAAGAAAAGGCCTATGAATTTATTTTATATCCTAGAGAAGAAGGAGAAAATCAAGAGATTACAATTCAAGATGATACTCCACCTCAATTCACTCTTTCCATCATTTTCATCTCATGATGAAGAAGAAAGTACACCTGAAAGATCAAGAAGATACGAAATATAATTTATGAAAAGTCTTAAAAATTTATTAAAGTTTGAAGAGTTTCAAAGATTAAGAATAAAGATTGGTGTAAAGAAAAAATTCAAATTATGTGAAATAAATATTATTATAATTTTAAATAAAAAATATTTAGTATAACTCTTGAGTTTTATAAACAAAATCTAGAAAAAATTTAATTAAAGAAGAATGTAAAAAATTTTATAGTAAAATTTTAATCAGGGCAGTTATTCCTCTCTATTATACACTTACAAATGTGTTTGCAAAATGGTATATGAATATCTAGTTTTGTTCCTTAAATGTTAAATAATCAATTTGGTGATTATCTGTTAACTAATATAATTTTCAGTAGGGAGTGAGATAATTATCTAAGTTAATTATTTAATTTTGTATATATTTTTATTAAATTATATTTTATAATTATTTTTTTTACTTATAACATCAATTTTTATTAATATATTTGTCATCGCCGATTTAAAAAAAAATTTATTATAATTAAAAATTTCAAATAAGTAAATTTAAATTTTCTATTATAATTCTCACATATTCTAATAATAAATAAATAACCTTGCTAGTTTTTTTTTTCGGTTATTAAGCAAATTATTTTTTTTTTAAATTGATATATTTGCATCTATTTTATTGAAATAGTTAGTTTGTTAGTAATTATCATGCATATTTTGACATCATAAAAAGTTAACAGAGTTGTATCTTTAAATGTCCTAACATGCTTTTTCATTCCAGTGTCTTTCACTTGGGGAAAATGGAGTGAAGATGATTTTGAATGGAAAATTTGGGGGAGAATTGTTACAGGAGTTAAAAGCTCTTACTCTCTGCGTTCGGAATGAGTTGGATGAATTTCTATATGAAATTCTACAAAAGGTGGCCAATGTAGAGAAGCTCGTTGTGTGTGATGGTTCCTTCAAGGAGATATTCTGTAGGAGTCCTAATAATGTAGATTATAGTGAACTTCTATTACACCTGAAAGTATTACACTTGGAGTACCTTGGAGAGCTGGTTTCCATTGGGTTAGAGAAGTCTTGGATTGAGCCCTTTCTCAGAAATCTAGAAACCTTGCAAGTCATTGACTGTTCAAGTTTAATAAACTTGGTAGCAGGCAGAGTGTCTTTCTCCACTCTCACATATTTGAAAGTAGAAAAATGCAGTAGCCTGCAATATTTATTCAAATCCTCAACTGCCAAAAGTTTGGCTCAACTCAAAAGAATGGAGATAATAAGCTGTCGTTCAATTGAAGAGATAGTTTCGATAGAGGGGGAGGAACCAGATGAGGATGAGATAATATTTCCCCAGCTCCGTTGTTTGAGTCTTAAATATTTATGGAATCTGAGAAGGTTCTACCGAGGGAGTTTAAGTTTCCCCTCTTTGGAGGAATTGTCTATAATGAATTGTCCCTTGATGGTAATTCCATGTGGAGGTACTCTAAAAGCAGACAAGTTGTTTGAAGTTAGACTTGATTACTCAGAGGCCATTCCATTGGAAACTGATCTCAAATCTACTATGCAGAAGGAACTTTTGAGAAAGGTATGTGTTTAACTTTATTTAACATTGTTGTTATAATTGTGAGAAGAGAAGCATTTCTTATTTTTTTTTTTTATAAAATAAACCTAGTATTTTTTTAGTAAAACTTGTTAACATCATTTATTTTTTTTTATTATTTTAATATTTTAGAGAAAAATTATAAGAAAAAATATTTTTCTTTTAAAATTCTATTTATATATATATATATATATTTTATTTTATTTTATGAGAGAATATTATTATTTTCTCTTTGAATTTATAGAGAAATATATAATTTTATTTTTTTAATAAAATTTTATTATTGATTATTGTTAATTTTGTTATTCTTTTCATCTTTTATTTAAATTAAATTTTTTATTATTATTTAGTATTATGATATTATAAAGAATATTCTTAGAGAAAATTCTTAATAGTTATCTAATATTCTATAAAGAAAATAATTATTTTAGTTATTAGATGTAAAATGTGATAGTATAAAAGTGTATATATGATCAATTTCTGATAAGGAAAGATTTAACATTTAAGTGTAATTATATATTAGTTTATGTTTTAGAACTGTTAATCTAATATGTAATGTTATTTATAATAAAAATTACATAAATTAATTTAAAATCATGATCATAAAATATGAGATAGAGATATTAGTATAACTTTTTATACAAATTTGGAGAAATATTTTTTATAAAGCTCAACCAACGGATATAGAAAAGAATTCAAATATTCTATCTACTAATAATATAATAATATATTATTCAATCATAATTTTTTTTCAGTAAAACAATTATTTTTTAAAAACAATTATCTTAAGAAATATTAGAAGAAAAATAAGAAATTATTACATATTTTCAACAAATTTTAGTTAAATTTAATTTATGAAAAATTATATTTTTTTCTTATTTTTCCCTTTTTAAATTTATCTTCTAAATCTACTCTTGAAAAGTTTGTTCCAACACATGCATAAAAGAATCATTAGTTGATTATATATGATAGTAATAACGCACAGATATTTAATCTTTAAAAAATTATTCTAAAATAAATTTCATTGTAAACTACATTTATTTATGACGTATATATTTGGTAACTACATAAAGTTTTTTTAAATAAATTAAAATAGATTGTATTTATTATCAAGTGGTGAGAAAGTGACTATATTTCTCCAAAATATGATTTTAATGATTTATAATCTTTAATAAAATATACTTTCGTTTTAAAATTTGAAAATATTTTATAAATACATGATCAATCATATTTAATGTCACACTATTTACTACTTTAGTAGAGGAAGAGTAAAATTATAATATTTAATTAAAATTTAATGATTAGAAATATATTAATAAATTATGAAATATTTAAATCGTAATAGTTATTTTTAATAAATTATATACACTTTAGATAAATATTTCTCATTTACATTTAACTGTATTAGTCATTTTGTTATATATCGAAACATATTTATAGTCTAAAGTCGAGGTAAATATATATATATATATATATATATATATATAGTTCTTTTGAAATAATAATTTTGGATTAAATATATTTTTAATCTTTGTATTTTTTATTAAAATTTATATTTAATTCTAATAATTTTATATTAATCCATTCAATTATTTAACTTTTAAAATTATGTAATTTTAAATATTTTATCAATTTTATAATATTAAATAAATATCATTAAATATTATATTTAATTATAAATAATAATTAAAAATATATTTAATTTTTCAGATAAGAAATTATTATTAATTATTAATTATTATTAATTATTAATTATTAAGTTTAAGTATAAAAAATAAAATAAAATAATTAATTTTAAAATATAAGAAATAAAGAAAAAAAATATAAAATTAAAATATACTTAACCGAATAATTTTTAATAAAATTAGCGAATATTTTGTATTTGTAAAGTACTAATTAAAAAAGTTCTCAACTCTTATTGGCTCTTGTAAATAATTAATTTCATGTTTCTATTTATTATTTTGCACGTACAGGCGGAGCTTACAGATAGTCTAGATCTCGGAAAAAAGCCAGCATTACAAGAGATATGGCATGGTTCACTGCAGATCTCCGACTTCTGTTTCAGGAACTTGGCCACATTGATTGTGGACAAATGCCAGTTTTTATCAGATGCAGTGCTACCCTTCCCTTTACTTCCTTTATTACCTAAATTGGAAACATTGGAGGTTCGATCATGTGATTCTGTGAAAACCATATTTGATGTCAAATGCACAATACAAAAAAGAGAAATGATATCTACGGGACCAACCCTCCCTTTTTCCCTGAAGCATTTGACTTTATCAAACCTTCCAACTCTGGAGAATGTTTGGAATGAAGATCCTCATGGAATTCTAAGCATGCAGAATCTACGAAAAGTGCATGTTAAGAAATGTAAAGGCCTTAAAAGTGTGTTTCCGGCATCAGTTGCCAAAGATATTGAGAAACTTGAAAATCTAATTGTGAAAGACTGCGAGGGATTGATGACAATTTTTGCAGTTGAAGATAATACAGATCCAAGCACAACAAATGTAGAGCTCAACTGTCTCTCTCAGGGATCATTAAAACTACGGAATTTGCCGAAGTTCAAGTATTTTTACTGCTCACTCAAGTGTGACATTTTTACAGATTTAGAATCACACACCGAGGATCAAATCCGTACTGAAAAGGTAATATTGTTTTGGCATTTTTTTGTTGCATAATCTTAATGTCTGTAAATCGAATATTAAATCGAATATAGATTAAAAAACTAAATAAATGTTAAATTTCTTCGAGAATTGTTAACCAGAAACCATGGTATAGGATTCTTTCACTGTATAACTGATTTATATCTTATTCTGTTAATGTATTTATTATCTTCTATTTAGTCTACATATAGTATATATATTATGTAGGTGTTTACTATATATTATTAACTTTTATAATTAATATTATATTACTTTCTAATAAATCTATTTTTATTTTTTCCATTTTCTTAATCCTTATTTTCTATTCTCTCAAGGAGTTGAAAAACTTCATCATAACTTTCACACTTTGATACTTCAATAGGATTATCAAATATCTATATCCATGCAAATTTTTTCCTTTATATATTCACTACTCCCATTTCCTTAAAATTGGATAATGATTTTTTTTTTTAATTTGGCAACAACAAGTGATTGTCACTGTACACGGATTGAAGTTCTTGCACTTTCTTGAAGGCAATAACTATCCTTCTAAATTCATCAACCTTGAAAATGTTACAAAATGCATCATCAATCAAGATTATCTTAACTTTGAGCAATAAGATCAATTGCTCATGGTCTGACTCCTTGCATCTACGATAATTCCAATATTCACCAAAATGATTGATTTTCAAACATCATATCAAATCTGGTAAAAATTACAAATGTACTATGCCACTCAAACAAGAGTCAAAGTCAAGAAATTGAAAATTCAGTTATGCAACCCCAAGAAGGACCACACCATCTCCAATTATCTCCTTAATCAAAAGAAAATTGTTGATACCCTTACTGCCATATGTGTTGTAACCAATGAAAAAGATTATATTGAAGCTATATTATACGGACTCCCAGAAGAATATAATGATTTTATCACATCCATTACTTCCCGTCTTGATCCCTATACATTTCAAGACATTGAATCATTACTTCTTGCACAATTTTGAAAAATTCATAAATGTTGATCTCAATCTCCATAATTTCCCATAAGCTAGCATTGCCTTTTAGTAGATCACATGAGTTTGATTATTTCAACAAAAATGTTCGTCATACATACATGAACAATACCTATAGTCGACAAAATTCAAACAACAAGATTTTCACTAGAAATAATTCCAGATCACAATCTCCATTCAATTCATCAAATCGCTCCAAGACTCAATGTCAAATCTGTAACAAGATTGGACATAGTGCTATATGTTGCTGACACAGATTTAATCACAATTATCAAAACCAGATTAAAGCTAATACAACTGAGTTCAACAATCAAGAATCCAATCATATTGATTCATCTTTTGGTATTGCATCTACTGTTCAAGATCCTTTATGGTATCTTGACAGTGGTGCATCACACCACATTACACATAACAGTTTCAATCTCTCAATTTAGTCTCCCTACAATGGCAATGACATAGTCAAAATAGGCAATGGATCAGGTTTGCAAATTTCTCACATTGGCTCTTCTACAATCACTAATAATGTCAATTCTAAACCTTTGTTTTTTCAGCATTTGTTACATGTTACATCCATAACTAAGAATCTAATCAGTGTTTCAAGGTTTGCTAAGGATAACAATGTCTTTTTTTTTGCTGACAAATATGTTGTTAAACATCAGGTCACCAATGAAATTATACTATAAGGAACTCTTAAAGAAGGATTATATGGTTTTCCTCCTTTCAATATTTGCACCAATTATCTGCATATAATACTACTACTTCATCTATTCTTACATCTTTCCAGTTGTGGCATGCTAAGTTAGGATATGCTTATGTCAAGGTTGTCCAAACCATAATGAGATCCTACAACATTCCACATAACACACATAAATTCATCTTTCATTCTTGTAACATTGTCAAGATTTATCAATTTCCTTTTAAATCTTCTACTACTGTCTATAAACAACCATTAAAATTAGTCTTTATTGATATTTGGGAACCTTCCTTAGTTTCATCCAACAGTGGTACTCTATATTACATTACCTTTGTTGATGCATATTCTAGATATACATGAATATACTTGATCTCATCTAAATCATAAGCCTTGTTTTCTTGCAATTTAAATTGCTTGCTGAAAATCAATTAGGTTTAAAATTAAAATTCATCCAAACTGATAATGCCAAAGAATTCTTGAAATTCAATTCTTATCTCTATGCAAATGGAATCACTCATCATCTCAATTGCCCTCACACATATGAAAAAAAATGGATTTGTTGAAACCAAACATCGTCACATAGTTGATAGCGGTCTAACTCTTCTTGCACAAGCTTCTCTTCCTCCATCCTTTTGGGGAGAAGCCTTCTTAACTAATACAACTCTTATTAATGCACTACCTACACCCATTTCGAAACACAAAAGTCCTTATGAAATGTTGTATAAACGCTTATCTGATTATCATTTCTTTAAGGTTGTGCATGCTATCCTCTTCTTAGATCATATAATAATTACAAATTTGATTTTTGTTCCCATACATGTATCTTCATTAGCTATAACTCTAAACACAAAGGATATCTTTGCCTATCTCCAATTAGAAAAACATATGTATCTAGGCATGTTTGTTTCAATAAATATCTCTTTCCCTATCCCATACAGTACAATTGATTCTAAATTTATTTCACACAAACACAATTCTGATTCTGCACTACTCACAACATTACATTTCACCTTACTCTTTGTCTTAGTCTAATAGTCAGGTTCAAGCTGATTCTCCAACTAGTTCTTCTCTTGTATCTTCATCACTGACATCATATTCCTCAAGAGTAGAACTAGATTCTTACAGTGCATTTATAAATACTCATCGTATGGTCACCCGAGCTAAAACTAGCATATTCAAACCCAAAACCTATACTGCTACAACCTTTAAAGAAGCCTCCACCAAATCTGAATGGATGAAAAGCATGCAAACTGAATATGATGCACTTGTCAAGAACAACACTCGGACTATAACTGTTGGATTTTCAAATAAAACCTCTCGGCAAGTGTACCGAATAGAGGGTATCGAACTCAGGGATTTGAAAAAATTATGCAATCAATGGTTTAATGTGTTGACAAAATTTTCAGGGTTTGATTTTGGTAATATAAATAAGAATAAAATATACTTACGAAATTTCACAAATATATAAAAGCGTATAGGGATCAAATTCTATTGTAATCTCTTCAAAACTTGAAACATCTAATGCAAGCCTTTATTTTAATTATCAAAATAAAATTATAGCTTCCGTCAATTCCTTGATCAAAAACCCTAAGAATTCTCAAATTATTTTCAATTCCTTTAGAGGTTAATGGAAATTCCAGCAGTAATGATTGGATTTTATAAAACCCAATTACCCTAATTTCGTTCCCAAAATTAGGAAAATTGGGGGTTAGGGTTGAAGTTAGAAAAAGTATTAAGTTTCCACAAAAATACCAATTCAAAGATAGAACGAGATGAACACAACTAAAACCTTAATTAAGAATAATGAATTGCATAGATGAATCAAAAAATCAGAAATTACAATAAGAATTCTCCCCCCATGCAAAAGTACCTCAGCCACTCATGGTGGTCTGCTTCCCAAACATGATTGAAAAGAAGGAAACCCTAGCCAAAGATGTTGTCGGTCCTCTTCTCCAAGGGAAAACTCTAACCCTAGCAGTTGCCTCCTTTTGTCGTGTGGAAAGTTGTTTCTAAAGGCTGTGCTTTTTCATTCTTTAAATAGAGATCTTTGCTCACAGCAACCCAAATCTGTCGAGAACAATCTTCAATATCTTCCACTTAATTAGGGTTTTTCAACTTTCTTCTTTACATGTGCTGGTCTACACTGATTTGCACAAAATTAGGACTTTTGTAGTCTTTTAACTCTAACTTCCTCCCAAAAATGTTTTGAATTGAACTAATTTATTTGAAATAAAAATAATTATCAAACAACTGCCCCTTTTTGGACTTTGCTTGTCTCCAAGCAATAATTTTGCATCAAAGTATCTCAGTCAAATTCTCCCTTACATGTATGGATTTAGATAACTTTGAGCTCTAGTACATAATTGAGAGTTCTCTTCACACTGTATAAGTATCCAAGATTACTGCAAGTCTGTGAAACAATCAACATAATTGGAGTATAACAAATGAATAATAGACTCGATCAGAAAAATGAACATAATAAACCTCTCACACTCAAAGGATTTGTTTCTCTCTTTTCAATCAGAACATGCAAGTTAACCATCATTGTGACTCTCACTTCTTCATACTCATTAGACAAAGTTTGAATCAAAATGTCTTTTTGGGCTTGTAATAAGGCTAGGCTATAAAAAAATTCTGATTTTACTGTGATCACAATAATTTGAGTGTGTCAAGAAACTATGATAAACACTGTTATCCCCTTTGTTAATTATCTCAATTCCTTACATTTCTCTAATTGTTCCTCCTTCTTTCTCTCTTTTCTCTTCTCTCTCTTATTTTTTTATTTTTTTTAAGAGAGAGATTTTTCATATTTCACATTGACCTTTCTAAGAAAGCATTTTCTTCTATACCTTTCTATTTCTAAGATTTCCACTGTTTCACACTTAACATAGTTTCTTGTCAACACTCAAATGAAAAGGAAGGGAAACAATTTGTATATGTGGCTTACAGAGTAAAAACATTTGGTCGGGCTCAAAACAAGGATATAAATTTCTCAAATTTTATAAGGTTGGCTTTTTGGTCCTAGTGTCTGATTTAGAGAACAAAAACATGCTTTTATCATATCCAAACTTTGCCCAACAACACAATTAACAAGACTCAAACAATAACAGTCACAATCATGTAATGATATCATACTCAATTGTATTTAAGGTACTCTTCTCACTTGGTTAGGCTGTTCTGATCAAGTCATATTACCACTGACTTTACTCCTTTCATGGTAACTGTCATACACATCTCACATTCATATTTTCAACAAACACATAATCATGTATTTCAACAAGGAATTCTCAATCATGCATATAACCATCAATTGAAGCTCAGAGACATTCAAGTATTACCATAGAAACATGTAATGCACATAGAGGTACTACTGATGGAAAGACTCATTGAGGGCAGTTGAGCGCCCAACTTCAAACTAATCAACCAAAACACTTCAAACGTGACAAATAAAAAGAAAACAAAAGCAGGGAAAGAAATTACTGGGTTGCCTCCCAGGAAGCGCTCGTTTAAGGTCATTAGCTTGACGCGTGTTGTTCTTCAAGAATGTCAACTTTTACTAACACGTCCTCAGTTATCCCATAAGGAAACTTCATAGAACGGTCGGCCAACTGTAGAGTCATTCTGGTTGGCTTAATCTCCACATCCCCAATCCTTCTGAGCATAAATAGAGGCATCAAATTAATACTTGCCCCCAAATCTAATAGAGCTTTTTCAACTTGTACTGGACCAATGGTAACAGGAATAGTGAAGCTATTAGGATCCTTAGATTTGAGAGGCAAAGATTTCTGGATGGTTGCACTACTCCCAACTGCCAGTTCTATGGTTTCTTCCTCGTCAAACCTCCGCTTCTTTGTGAGTAACTCCTTCATAAACTTTGCGTAGGTTGACATCTACTCCATAGCCTCAATGAATGGTATGTTGATTTGGAGCCTTTTGAATATGTCCATGAACTGGCTGAATTGTCTTTCCCTATCTTTCTGTGAAGAAGCATGCGGGTAGGGAACATGTAGAGGGGGTGCACTTTGACTCACTCTCTTACCCCTCTCTCTTTGCCATTTGGACTCATTTTTTTCTTTTTTTTTTCTTTTTCTTTATTTTTTTCTATTTTTTCTTCCTCCTTTTTCTCACTCTCTTTTCTCTCTACCCTCTCACTCTGCTGAAAAGATTCCCTTACATCTCTCCCCACCACCTTACCACTACGGGTAGTGATGAAATTGCATTGCTCTTTTGGGTTAGTCTGGGTGTTAGCGGGAAAAATTTCCTGTTTGTCGTTCCGTTAACTGTTTTGCCAACTGTTCCATTTGAATTTCCAGATTCTTCATGGCAGCCTCTAAATTCTTCTGTTGGTTGGCCATTGCTTGTGTAAGGGCAAGGAGACCTTCCTCAAGCTTAGTCAGCCGATCCGTCTACTGAGAAGGTTGCCCCTGGTACTGTTGTTGATCACGATATGGTGATCTACTTGAAGACTTTCCTGTGTCCTGTCTCCACCCATTGTTAGAAACTTGAAGGAAGGAGTCTGTATATTTTATTGATTGAAAAACCTAATAAATAAGCAACATACATATCTCTGCAAATGACTCACTATTGTAATAGACACTTAATTATCTTAAAAGCTGAGTAATAGATACTCAACAATATCGTAACTGACATTTAATAATAATCAATAAGAATAAATATTTATTTTTAACACCCATATGGTTGTGACTGCTTCTGTGATCGCCAACTTGAATTGTTCTAGAAGTTTCCTTGCCGGCCTTGATTGTTGACATAACGGGCCTCTTCAGGAGTATCAGGCAGTATTCATCGGCATGATTACCACCACAAAAGGTACATGTGTACTCCTGTTGGGTCTCCACCTGATGGTATCTTGCAACTTGCATTTTATTACTCCATCTGTTGAGAGATGAGCTTGTTTCGAGCAAGGAGTGCATTCTGAGTGTCAAGCTCTAGTATTCCTCTTCTAGATGGAACGACTCGATCATAATGAGTTTGATGATCGCTTGCAGCTATAGATTCAATCATTGCCTTGGCCTAGTATAAACAGACAAAGCAAATATACCCTTTACAGAGGCGTCAATCTGAACAAGATATAAATATAGCAATAGAGAATGAGAAAAAAAAAATTTTAAAGAAAAAAAAACATACAAAACTTTAAAAGCACAATTTAAAACCAAATCCCCAACAACGGCGCCAGAAAACTTGTTGGGTTTTCAAATAAAATCTCTCAGCAAGTGTACCGAATAGAGGGTATCGAACTCAGGTATTTGGAAAAATTATGCAATCAATGATTTGATGTGTTGACAAAATTCTCAGGGTTTGATTTTGGTAATGTAAATAAGAATAAAATATACTTACGAAATTGCACAAATATATAAAAGCGTATAGGGATCAAATTCTATTGTAATCTCTTCAAAACTTGAAACATCTAATGCAAACCTTTATTTTAATTATCAAAATAAAATTAGCTTCCGTCAATTCCTTGATCAAAAACCCTAAGAATTCTCAAATCATTTTCATTTCCTTTAGAGGTTAATGAAAATTCCAGCAGTAATGATACCCAATTACCCTAACTTCGTTGCCAAAATTAGGAAAATTGGGGGTTAGGATTGAAGTTAGAAAAAGTATTAAGTTTCTACAAAAATACCAATTCAAAGATAGAACGAGATGAACACAGCCAAAATCTTAATTAAGAATAATGAATTGCATAGATGAATTAGAAAATCAGAAATTACAATAAGAATTCTCCACTCATACAAAAGTACCTTAGCCACTCATAGTGGTCTGCTTTCCAAACATGATTGAAAAGAAGGAAACCCTAGCCAAAGATGTCGTCAGCCTCTTCTCCAAGGGAAAACCCTAACCCTAGCAGTTGCCTCCTTTTGTTGTGTGTGGAAAGTTATTTCTAAAGGCTGCGCTTTTTAATTCTTTAAATAGAGATCTTTGCTCAGAGCAGCCCAAATCTGCTGAGCGGATTTGGGCCTGAGAACAATCTTTAATATCTTCCACTTAAATTAGGGTTTTCCAACTTTCTTCTTTACATGTGCTGGCCTGCACTGATTTGCACAAAACTAGGACTTTTGTAGTTTTTTAACACTAACTTCCTCCCAAAAATGCTTTGAACTGAACTAATTTCTTTACATGAAAATACTTATCAATAACTAAATTGCCAACAGGTGCAACAGCCATAGGCTGCAAATGGGTTTTTAAAAATATACACAATGCCAACGGTTCTCTTCAACATCACAAAGCCAGATTGGTAGCAAAGGAATGGAGAGCTTCAAAAAACTGTATTCATGCAACAACCTCCTATTTTTTCTACTTCTGATCCAAGTCAAGTATGCCAATTACATAAAGCAATTTATGGTCTCAACCAGGCACCTCGTTCTTGATTTAAAAAATTAAGCACCACATTGTCCTCCCTTGGCTTTAATCCTACCCGCAATCCTACCCGCAATGATGCTTCTCTATTTACCAGGTTTAAAAATTCCTCTACTATCTTTATTCTCATCTATGTTGATAATAACATTATAATCACTGATAATTCTTCTACTGATATTAAATCTCTCATTTCACATCTTCAAAATAAATTTGCATTAAAAGATCTTTATTCTCCTCATTATTTTCTTGGTATACAACTTTTCAAGTACAATGATGGTACTCTTTATCTCTCTGAAGCTAAATATATATGTGACATCCTTCACAAGAGAAACATGATTGGTGTCAAATCACAACCAACTCCAATGATATCCTCATCAAAACTCATTGTTGATGTTTCAACTAGTGTTGATGATCCCTCACTCCATATTTGGTGTTCTCCAACATATAACAATCACATGACCAGAACTGCCATATAGTCTCAACAAAGCTTGCCAATATATTTACAATCTGCAACATCATTGGCAAGTAGTCAAACAAATTCTTTGATACCTCTATGGTACCATTCATCAAACCTTTCAACTACAGTCATGCCATCAATTCACATTTTTCGGTTATAATGATGCTTCCTAGGCTTCTGATATGGATGATCGTATTGTGTCTATCTCGATTCAAATATTATCTCGATTACTATCTCCTAATGTTCTAAGAAACAAAAGGTGGTATTGCACAGCAACACGAAAGTAGAATATTGTAGTATAACTATTGTGGTCAGTGATCTCAGATGGATACATTCACTGTTGTCAAAATTACATGTCTGTGTTGATACTCCCTGCATAAACAATGACAATCTTAGTGCTATTCTCCTAACATCCAATCCCTTGTTTCATTCTCGAACCAAGCATTTTGAGTCGGACCTTCATTTTGTTTGTGATTAGGTTCAGAAAAACTGTCACACTGATTCATCTATCTTATCAGTATCAAGTAGCTGATATTCTTACTAAGCCCCTATCGGGTCACAAATTTTCGGAATTTAAAAATAAACTCATGGTTGTTAATCCTCCCACCATGAGTTTATTGAGAGATGTTAACTAGAAACTCTTATCATAGAATTCCTTCATTGTATAATTGTGTAACTGATTTATACTAGATTTTGTTAATGTACCAATTGTCTTCCCTTCAATGTATATATATTGCATGGTTGTACATTATATATTATTGAACATCTATAATTAATATTATATTATTTTCTAATGAATTTATCTTCCTCTTCGCACTCTTAATCCCTATTTTTCATTCTTATAAGAATTATTTGATCTCTCCACTATTTGTTTATCATTTTTCAATATAAAAGTATAAAAGTACGAACTTCCTCTTAAAATATAAATTTTTTGAAAGTTTCACTTATTCAACCCATGTTGTGTTCTTTATTAATAGATACCCTTGCTAGTTATTTTTTTCGGTTATTAAACAAACTATTTTCTTTTTTAAATTGATATATTTGCAGCTATTTGATTGAAATAGTTAGTTTGTTAGTAATTATCATGCATATTTTGACATCATAAAAAATTAATAGAGTTGTATCTTTAAATGTCCTAACATGCTTTTTGCCTCTTTTTCATTCCAGTGTCTTTCACTTGGGGAGAATGGAGTGAAGATGATTTTGAATGGAAAATTTGGGGGAGAATTGTTACAAGAGTTAAAAGCTCTTACTCTATGCTTTGGGATTGAGTCGGTTGTATTTCCGTATGAAATTCTACAAAAGGTGCCCAGGATAGAGAAGCTGGTTGTGTATGATGGTTCCTTCAAGGAGATATTCTTTGGAAGTCCTAATAATGTAGATTATAGTGGAATTCTATTACAGCTTAAAGTATTACACTTGGAGTCCCTTGGAAAGCTGGTTTCTGTTGGGTTAAACTTGGTAGCATCCAATCTGACATATTTGAAAGTAGAAGAATGCAGTAGCCTGCAATATTTATTCAAATCCTCAACAGCCAAAAGTTTGGCTCAACTCAAAAGAATGGAGATAATAAGGTGTGATTCAATTGAAGAGATAGTTTCTATGGAGGGGGAGGAACCAGATGAGGATGAGATAATATTTCCCCAGCTCACTTGTTTGAGTCTTAAATATTTATGGAATCTGAGAAGGTTCTACCGAGGGAGTTTAAGTTTCCCCTCTTTGGAGGAATTGTCTATAATAGATTGCGATTTGATGGTAACTTTATCTCCAGGTACTCTAAAAACAGAGGCCATTCCATTGAAAACTATGCAGGAGAAACTTCGCACAAAGGTATGTGTTTAACTTTATTTAACATTGTTGTTATAACTGTGAGAAGAGAAGCATTTCTTATTTTTCTTCTTTTTTATAAAATAAACCTAGTATTTTTTTAGTAAAACTTGTTAACATCATTTATTTTTTTATTATTTTAATATTTTAGAGAAAATTTTTAAGAAAAATAAAATTCTTTTAAAATTCTTTCAATGATTATTTATATATATATATATATATATTATTTTTATGAGAGAATATTATTATTTTCTCTTTGAATTTATAGAGAAATATTTTTGCAGTTGACGAGGATGAGGGAGATCAAACAACTAATGTATCTGGGAGATCATTAAAACTACGGAATTTGCCGAAGTTCAAGTATTTTTACTGCTCACTCAAGTGTGACATTTTTACAGATTTAGAATCACACACCGAGGATCAAGTCCGTACTGAAAAGGTAATATTCTTTTGGCATTTTTTTGTTGCATAATCTCCATCAGTGTCTGCAAATTGAATATAGATTAAAAACATAAATAAATGCTAAGTTTCTTCGAGAATCATTTTATCCCTCCACTACTTTATCATTGTTCAATATAAAAGTAGGAACTTCATGTTAAAATATCAATGTTGTGAAAGTTTCACATATTCAGCCATGCTGTGTTTTATATAAATGTTATTATAATTTAAAATAAAAAATATTTAGAATAATTATTAGAAAATTGTATAGTAAAATTTTAATTAGAAAAGTTCTTAAAAAAAATGTAGATATTATAAATGCCTCGTTATATTTTATATTTTTAAGGAAGTAAATTTGAATTTCCTTTTATGATTTTTATCTTTTTTTTTTTATAAGTGATATTAAAAGTTTAATTGGATCTTAAAAAATAGAGAACATCAGTCGAAAGAGAAAAAATTATAGTTAAGAGATGAGAAATAATGAGTATATTAATTTTTAATTTTCTCATCTTACAAAAGAAAAATATAAAAAATAGTGTCTTTGTATAAAAGTATTGTTTGACTTTCAAGATGTGTAAAGAAAAGTTACGAGAGTTCATAAGATGACAAAATCTTATTTAAAAATGAGATAAAAATTTTGTTCAAAATAAGGAAGAAAGATCAATGAACTCTTACTCTCATCCATTAATATTTGGATGACTTCATGTTCAAGAAGATTAGCTATGTTATTACATTAAATGAAGCTTGGGAGATTTTGGAAAAATCACTCAGAGGCACTGATAAAGTGAAGAAGATAAGACTTCAACCATTGAGGAGTGATTTTGAAACTTTGAAGATGAAGGAATATAAATCAATTTCGGATTATTGTTCAAGAGTAAAGGTGATTGTTAATCAATTAAAGAAATATGGAGGTGAAATTGAAGATGTTCGTGTGGTAGAGGAGATCTTTCGTTCCTTAACTCCAAAGTTCGAGTATGTGTAATTAAATAGTTAAAAAATCTTGACTTCATAATCATTAAAGAATTAAAAGATTCTTTACAAGCTAGTGAGGAAAGAATGAAGAGGAGACAAAAAGAGACAACTTTGTTACTAATACTAAAAGATGAAGATAAAGACGTTAGTTGTTTGTGATATTTAGACAATGGTGCTAGCAATCCCAAGTATTAATATAAGGAGAAATTTGTGGAGTTTAATGAGAATATGAATGGAAATGTGTCTTTTGGAGATTTATTAAAAGTCTGAATTGAAGAAAAAAGTACAATTCTAAGTTGAATAGTGTTTATTATGTGTTTAAATTAAAAAAATAATATTTTTAGTTTACGCCAACTTCTTGAAAAAGGATTAAAGATCAAAATGATAATTTGATTATTAAGGTGTTTATGTAAAAAGAAAAAAAAAATTATCTTCAATCTAAACTTATTAAAGCAAAGTGTTTGAAGGTGAATGTGCAAGTTAGGATATGGTATTGACATATGAGGTTTGAATATTTAAACTTTGGAGTTCTTAAAAGTTTGGGAGGTATAAAGATGATGAAAAAGATGCTTGCAATCAATCACCCAAATTAATATGAAAAGTATATCTTCTTAGAAAACATGCGAGAAGAAGTTTTCTAAAAGTAGCTACATCAAGAGCAACAAGCCACTTTAATTTGTACATAGTAGTCCAATCAGTTCACCTTTATTAGTAAGAGTATATATTTTTTACTTTTCATTGATAATTTCAGAGAAAAAAAATAGGCATACTTTCTTAAATAAAAGTCAGAAGCTTTTGTTGTTTTCAAAAATTTCACTATTCTAGTTGAAAAAGGGAGTAACTTTAAGATTTGATGGAAGAGGAGAATTCACTTCAAGGGAGTTCAATGATTTTTGTACAATTCATTGAATTCGTCATCCACTGATTGTTCCTAAATCGCCACAGTAAAATGGAGCAGTCGAGAAAGAAAACGAAATCATTCTCAACATGGCTAGAGGCATGTTAAAATCTAAAAATATGCCTAAAGAGTTTTGGGATGAAGCTATTTCTTGTGCGATTTATTTGTCTAATAGTTTTCCAACATCTAATCTAAAAAATAAACTCCCCAAGAAGCACGGAGTGGAAAGACGCCTAATGTTAATCATTTGCGCATCTTTGGGGGTATAGCATAGGTTCATGTACCATCACACGAAAGATCCAAGCTTAATAACCGAAGTGTGAAAAATGTCTTTGTTAGCTATGACACATTTCAAAGGCTACAAATTATATCATTTGAGCAATGACATAATGGTGATAAATCATGTGTTAAATTTAATAAAGAAGCTGCATGGAACTACGAGACTAAAGAAGAAAATGCCTATAAATTATTTTATATCCTAGAGAAGAAGGAGAAAATCAAGAGACTACAATTCAAGATGATACTCCACCTCAATTCACTCCTTCCATCATTTTCATCTCATGATCAAGAAGAAAGTACATGTGAAAGACTAAGAAGACACGGAATATAATTTATGAAAAGTCTTAAAAATTTACTAAAGTTTGAAGAGTTTCAAAAATTAAAAATAAAGATTGGTATAAAGAAAAAATTCAAATTATGTGAAATAAATATTATTATAATTTAAAATAAAAAATATTTAGTATAACTCTGGAGTTTTATAAACAAAATCTAAAAAAAATTTAATTAAAGAAGAGTGTAAAAAATTTTATAGTAAAATTTTAATCATGAGAATTCTTCCTCTCTATTATACACTTACAAATGGTTGAAGGGTCTTTTGCATAATAGTGTATAAATATTTGGTTCTGTTCCTTAAGTCTTAGATAATCAATTTGGTATTATCTATTAACTAATCTAATTTTCAGTAAGAGAAGAGATAATTATTTAATTAATTTTTAATTTTTTTGTAAATTTTTATTAAATTATATTTTGTAATTATTTTTTTTACTTATAACATCAATTTTTATTAATATATATTTGTCATTGTCGATTAAAAAAAAAATTATTATAATTAAAAATTTTAAATAAATAAATTTAAATTTTTTATTATAATTCTCACATATTCTAATAATAAATAAATAAATAACCTTGTTAGTTTTTTTTTTTCGGTATTAAACAAACTATTTTTTTTCGGTTATTAAGCAAACTATTTTTTCGGTTAATGTCATTTATGTTTTATGGATATCTATTTAAGTGGATATTTTTGTTTAATGTTTTAGTTATGAGACCTATCGGTATAAAATAATATTCACTATACTTTTACTTCTTTTATAATTAAATTCAAAATTTTCTTAATTACTGTTATAAAAGTAAAGTAATTGCTTTTACAATTTGTCTAGGTTGAGTCTGAATTGCCGAACCTAATATTGCAGTAATCAGAAGGAGATTGAAGGCATAAAGAGTGCATGAAGATGAATGTGTCCCTATTCTACTACTTATGTTTGTGTGTTTTAACAAATAAAAATTAAAAAAAAAATGTTGTTCTACCTAGTTGATGATGAAATACTGTACTCTATTTTATATTTTATGTAATGTGTGTGATTATAAGTGATAAACAGTCATGAATATCGAACAAGTGATGAACTGTGTCACTAAATATGTTATTTTTATGAGATGTAATTGAATTGTTTTTATGAGATGTAATTGAATTGTTAATTTGATCTATGTTTCAGGTTTTAATATAGTATTTTATTGTAATTTGAGTTAAGCACAATTTGCCCGCAAGCATTATAATTCTATTATATTGTTTTTTTTTTCTCAAAAAAAAAAAATATATATATATATATATATTTTTATAATTTTTGTAGTGTGATTGAGAAGAACTTCTACACCCAGTAGTTTCTGTTTTTGTATTGAAGGAAGAAGAAATTGAAGGCATTGCATCCCAACCTGACAAAAAGAGAGGAAGTGTAATTGAATGAAAACTGTTTCAGTCGAATAACAAAACAAAGTGGAATTCTCTACATAATCTTACACATCCTCTCCTAAACTTTTCGTTAGGATTAAAGCTATCAAATCATTCTACTGTATCTAACTTATTTTAAAATATTTTCAATATCTTATAAATTAATTAATAATTATATAAAATATATTATTATGCTATATTTATATAATCATAACAATTTTATTATATTTATAATATAATTATAATAATTTTTTTAAAAAATAATTATTTTATATACATGTAAGTTATCATAAAATCTATATAATAATATTTTTATAATCTTTTTAATTTATACTTATCAATCATTTTATTTTACGTTCTATTAATAGTTTAAATATTTAAGTGTCTTTTACAAATAATTTTTCTTCTATCAACTGTTACATTTTTAACATGAAGTTTTATTATAAAATCATAGTTTTACATACAAAAATTAAGAGTATTTAAAAATTTAAAAAGAATATTCGACCTCCACCATAAGGTTCAAGTAAAACTCTTTCTATGCCTAAGCAAGTTTATGGTTTTGACATGAAGTAAAATTATATCAAATTCTTTTAGTAGGAAGATAGATGTATTTTCAATCATAAATAGCTGTAAGAACTATATAGAATTACATCATGAGGACATACAAACTATGTAATAATAGACTTATGAAAATGTGTGTTATAACTTTCATCTTATAAAATAAAATAATTGAAGACTTGGAACTTGTCAAAAAACAACACCAGACAAATTTTCAAGTCCTATGAAATTAATTAAAAATTTTAATTTGACAGTCTTAATCGAAAAAAATGTTATGAGGATGTATAACACACTATTTCTTAATCTGAACATTCACCTCTTTAGCATTCTTTTTCATGATACATATACGAGGAACCAATCTTAACTAACACCTTAAAATACAAATCAACTTCTACATCAACTCCATGAGCTGCACTTATTATAAAATGCCTTAAACCCTTATAATTAGATTTATTCTTATTGGAATTTAGTCATGTGGTTTAAAGCTTGTTTTTTTGCGAGTTGTTCATATTTTGTCACTTTGATCACCATAAAAGGGTCAAAGAAGGAGACAATGAGTCTCTTTGTAAATTTATTGAGGAATTTGTTGAAGTGTGTAATACCATATCAAATCTTTACCCACAAATAATTATACATGTAATGGTAAAGGAGTTAACAATTAATCTCTTTTTAGATAATTTATGAAGGCTCTATTGCCACTCCTCATTCTTCTATTGTCACTCCTTTTTACCCATCTTTTTTCTATTTTCCTGTAATACCCCTGTTTAATTTGTTGTCTATTGCTACTCCACATTTTTTTTCTTAAAAATAAATTAATATAACAATTGTTTCTATAAACACTCCACTTTTCCTATGTAATAACGACGCTTGTACATTCCAAAAGAAATCCACCACAGGTACTGCCTTGGCCTCCTTCCCAGATCATAGCCAGTCACACCATCACGATCATCTTTTTTTTCCTTTGCAAATATATGCTTGGTCTCATACTAATTAATAAATACAATAATATCACTGTAAAAAAAATGACAACAATATCACATTACTGCATCCTTCATATACATGTTATATGTGTCAAATTTGTTTTCTCTCCAAAATAAACATAATATGTATAAACTCATCAAGAACAAGTAAAAAAAAAAAACATTAAATCCCCAAAACAAAATTTCTCATCAGGACTATATGACAAACAAAAATAAGTAACTGATAACAAAATCATATGCAATTTATCGAAAGTTTCGACTAGGATAAGAATATTTAAGCTTCCCCTTATGAGCCTGTGCAATCCTGGCTGCAATCCAAAAGAGAATTAAAAATGCAAGTTAAATGTCTCTTAAGTTTAATCATCAAACATTTACATTCAGGGACGAAACATTCAATTAATCATTATTCAATATGTAAGACAACAATTTACTTGAAAACGAAAGAAGATGTAGCATGCTTAGTTCTTTTTGAATAAGTGCGGCAATTGTGACCACTATCTTTACATAAACTACATTTTTTCACATTTTTTTCACATAGAAATTACAATTTGCAAGATAAAGGCACAAGTGAAAATTTAGGATTTCTTGAAAGGAAGAAATTACAATAAGGGTAAAGAAAGTTAGTAACAAAAAAAAAAAATCAAACTTGAGACAATCATTTGAAAATATAAATTCATCTCTGCTTCAAAGTTTTCTATTGAATTAGGAGGTTCAACGTCATGTGAATCCATATTTTCATTGGTAACATGATCTTCACCTTCTTTCATAACATAAGAGAGTAACAATAAGGAGAAGAAGAGTTTTGGTGAAAATAGTTGATGCAGAGAAGAGTTTTAGCGCTAAAATGAATTTAGGGTTGAAAAGGAGAGTAATCATGAGAGTGGGATAGTTTGAGTAGGAGTTGCAATAGACAACAAATTAAATAAGGATATTTTAGAAAAATAGAAAAAAAGTGGATAAAAAGGAGTGACAATAGAAAAATAAGGAGTGACAATAGAGCCTCCCTAATTTATACATCTATCGATCAATCAAGAGACATGAACAAATTAAGAGTCTAATTCTCAAATTTTATCTAATTATAATAAATACTAAAATAAGAAAGAAGTTTAGGAAAATAAATCTCAAACTAACAAAAATTCAACCTAGTTATAAACAGTTTTTCTTAAATTATATTGTTATTACAACTGCATTATCAACTAATATCAAAATGTCTAAAATATTGTTTATTATTATTATTAATTACACTATTGAACTTTTAACTAATATTTAACTAATTTAATTTTTTAATATTCATGCGTATTAAATTTTGAACTAATGTATTAATCCATTTAATTTTTTAATACTTATTACAGATGAATTGACCTATTGAATTTTAAACTAATGTATTAACCAATTTAATTTTTTAATACTCATTCTAATTTATAGATCTATTGAATTTTGAACTATTGAATTTTGAAGTAATATATTAACCCGTTTAAATTTTCAATACTCATTATAATTGATTGATCTATTGAATTTTGAACTAATATATTAACCAATTTAATAGGTTAATACTCATTGAGATGAATTGAACTATTAAATTTTGAATAATGATATCCAATTTAAAAATTATAGTTCTAAGTCCACTAACATTCGAATTGTAAAATTTATTTATATAAATTTTATTCATATATATATATAAAAAAATTCTACGTGAATAGAAATAATTAATTATCTTAAATTACAAAATTAGATACTTTTTCTTAAAATAAAAATTATAAGCTTTGAATAATAATTCAAATACTCAATTTAGTAATTATTACTAAGATAATGAAAATAAAATTTAGAATAGAAATAATTTTAACCAAATAACTAGTAACAAATTAACTATTTAATTTATGGTTAAAGTGCAACTAGTAAAAATTAGATGCATCTGAGCCCCCAAAAGTCTATTGTGCAATTGTTTCAGAAACAATAATGTACGGATAAGGTATTGGTAACCTCTCGGTTACTCGTAAACCACTTTAATTAGGAATAATTTAAGCATAATGATCTTGGGAGCTTTTAGTTTAGACCGTGAGCCTCCCGACCATAAATGTAATTTGAGCATAATAACAATCGGAAGCCTCTCGTCCAAGTGTTAAGGGTAACCTAACCTTGCCAATCAGACATAATTAGGTGTTTAAGGCAGAGTTAACTCTTAACTCTGACCCATTGCTTCGGTCCAGTTTATGAGGTTATAAATAGGTAATAAATGATGAGGCATGATGACTTGAATACTGTTTTTCACTGTAGAGAATATTCTGCTTTAGTATTTACTGACTTGAGCGTCGGAATGTAATCAACAGATACACTCCCATCCGGTGGACGAGAAGCTTTCGGCAATAGGACGTGAAGCTCACGGCAGAACAGGAGAGAAGGATTAAAGGAGGAAGGATTAGTTGGAAGACCCATTGTTGCTGTCGGTCCTTGTATTAACCTCTCGGTAGGAACATTTTGGCACCCACCGTGGGGCCGAGTCAGCAACCTGGAATGGCATTCACAAGAAACATGGTGAGTAGGGAGGAGTCTAGGAGGGAAGGAGGAGAACTAGGGAGAGAAGAGATAGTAGAAGAGAGACAAATGAACGAAGGGAGGGAAGGAACTGTCGAGGAAGGAGGGTCGATGTTAGCAGAACTGAGAAGGGAACTGAATGAATTCAAAAAGAGAAGTGCAAAAGAGATGGAGGGGTTGAGGATGGAGAATGAGAGAATGAAGAAAAGGTTGGAAGAAAAGGAAGATTCATCCTCGCATACTGAAGTGTAGGGGCACTCCCAGCCAGCATGGAAATAACCCTCCGCCATGGTCCAAGAAGCACCCAGTCAGAGAGGAGGAATACACAACACCATGGTGTCAGCTTCCATGACACCGGGAGGGAGTAGGAGGTATCCTTTCGTGGATGGGATAATGGAGGCTCCCCTCCCAGCCCAGTGGAGAAACCTGACCCTGGACAGGTATGAGGGGACCACTGATCCTGATGAACACATAGATGTCTATGTCACTCAAGTGAGTTTGTACACAACCAATGATGCGGTATTCTGTAGGGTGTTCCCTACATCCTTGAAGGGGGCAACACTCAGTTGGTTCACACGCCTCCCGACCCACTCAATTGACTGCTTTGATACATTGGTGATGAAGTTCGGAACACAATTTGCTACGAGAAGGCCCCATCACCTGTCATCCATAGCTCTGGTAAACATAAGACAGGATAAGGGAGAGTCATTAAGGGCATTTATGGAGAGGTTTGGAGGAGTTGCCTTGAAGAAAAAGAATCTCAATCCAGAAGTAGCATTGCACCACATGGTCACTGCTTTGAGGTCAGGACCTTTTTCTGACAGTCTATGCAAGAAGCCACCAACTGACCTTGACGAACTTCGCAACAGGGCTTCAAAGTTCATGCAACTAGAAGAACTCAGAGAATTTCGTGCACAGACTCGTCCTAAGGTCCCGGATAGGCCAGTAGACAGGAGGGAAGGTGACAGGGACAAAGGGAAAAAGAGTAAAGATGCAAAGGCCGAAATAGCCGCGTCCTCCCCACTATTCACATTACACTCCTCTGAATGTGGATAGAGTCAGAGCGTTGGAAGAAGCATTGAATGCTGATTTGCTTCAAACACCCAAGAAGGTCCTTTCCCCACCCAATGCAGATTTCAGCAAACATTGCAGGTACCACAGAAACCATGGCCATTCCACTGAAGAATGTGTCACACTCAAAGACAAAATAGAGGAACTAGTACAAGCAGGGCACCTTCAAAGGTTGGTGAAGAGGAAGGATGGACGAGAAGGACAATAGTGGGGAAGGTACGGGGGATCAAGCAGGCCCAGTTATAACTCAGGTTATAATCAGAAGCAACAAGGGAGAGGACAGGAGGTGAAGGAAGAGGAGGGAAAGAATCAACCTTTGAGGGGAGTGATAAACACAATCGCAGGCGGCTTCGCAGGAGGGGGAGCATCTAGCTCAACAAGGAAGAGGCATCTGAGAAATATCCACTCAGTCAATATGGCCGACAAGAGCAAGTCGCCGAAAATGCCACCTATTACCTTCATTGATGATGATTTTAAGGGGATAGACCCTCAGCAAGATGATCTAATGGTGATCACCATGGAGGCTGCCAACTTCGCTGTAAAGAAAACATTGGTGGATCAGGGAAGCTCAGTAGATATATTGTACTGGAAGACTTTCCAGAAAATGGAGCTATCAGAGGAGGTGTTGCAGCCCTATGATGACCAAGTGGTGGGATTTTCAGGAGAAAGGGTAAACACCAAGGGATTTGTGGATTTGTACACAAGATTTGGAGGAGATGGGGGGCTTTGCAGGGTGATAAAGGTAAGATATGTCATAATCGATGCTTGCACGTCATATAACATGTTATTGGGGAGGCCATCACTCAACAGGCTAAGAGCCATAGTGTCAACACCACACCTGGCGATGAAGTTCCCAACTATCAAGGGGGAGATAGTTACCATACATGGTGACCAGAAAACAGCGAGGGAATGCTATGTTGCTAGCCTGAAAGCACCTTATGATTGGGAAGAAGGCAAGAAGGAAGAAAAAAGGTCGAGAAGGGAGGAGGGAAGGTCGAGAAGTGAGGAGGGAAGGCCGAGAAGGGAGGAAGGAAGCCCGAGAAAGGAAGATATGGTGGCCATGACAAACTTGGATCCTCGGATGAACGAAGATCCAAGGGTTCAACCTAAGGAAGAAACTGTGACTATATGTATTGGGGAGCCTCATCAGGTGACATGCATAGGGTCCACTGCTAGCCAGGAAGAGAGGGAAGCAATCCTTGGCATCTTGAGGAGGAATTTAGATGCACTTGCTTGGACTGCAACTGACATGCCAGGGATAGATCCCAAAATAATCACGCACAGGCTATCACTGTACAAGGAGGCGAGACCTGTGGCACAGAAAAGAAGGAAGATGGGGGAGGAGAGGATGAAAACAGTTGGTGAAGAAGTTGAAAAATTACTAGAGGCAGGGTTCATCAGGAAGGCCAAGTACACAACTTGGCTAGCCAATGTAGTAATGGTGAAGAAGGCCAATGGGAAGTGGCGAATGTGCACAGACTACACAAATTTTAATAAGGCGTGTCCGAAAGATACTTACCCCCTACCTAGTGTAGACAGGTTGGTGGATGGAGCTGCAGGGCATAGGATGCTAAGTTTTTTAGATGCCTACTCAGGGTACAATCAAATACTGATGCACCCAGATGAAGCCGAGAAGACAGCCTTCATCACAGAAGAATGTAATTTTTACTACAGGGTGATGCCTTTCGGACTAAAGAACGCAGGAGCTATCTACCAGAGGTTGATGGACAGGATGTTCGAGGGGCAGATAGGAAGGAGTATGGAAGTTTATGTGGATGATATGGTAGTCAAGTCAGATTCTTGCGACAACCATATCAAAAACTTAGACGAGATATTCTCGGTCCTAAGGAGGTATGGTATGAAACTGAACCCAGAAAAATATGTTTTTGGTGTGCAGGGGGGGAAGTTCTTAGGCTTTATGCTAACCAGTAGAGGAATAGAGGCGAATCTAGATAAGTGCCAAGCGATCATTGATATGAGGAGTCCCAGCAACTTGAAGGAGGTGCAGAGGTTAGTGGGACGATTGACGGCACTGTCCCGGTTTACCCCACCATGACCAAGAAGGTGCGCCCAATAGTGAAGTTACTTAAGAAGGCCGCCAAGTTCAAATGGGATGAGAGGTGTCAAGTTAGGTTTGAAGAAATAAAGACCTTCTTGGCCTCTCTACCCATCCTCCAAAAACCACAAGTTGGCCGCGAGCTCATCTTGTATTTGTCAGTCTCGGACAACACTCTCAGCTCTGTACTAATGCAAGATATAGAAAGGGAGGTACGACCAATCTATTACATCAGCCGAATGTTGCAAGATGCTGAGACATGTTATCAGTTGTTGGACAAGGTGGCCCTAGTAGTGGTCACAACCGCAGAGCGCCTTCGCCAATATTTTCAAAGTCATAAGATAGTTATTCGAACCGATTATCCCATAGCCAAGATACTCATGAAACCAGAGCTGTTTGGAAGGATGATCGCTTGGACCGTGGAGCTGTCGGAATTCGACATCTCTTACGAAAAAAGGGGACCTATCAAAGCTCAATGTCTCGCGAATTTTATGGGGGAGCTGCAAGGAGAAGCAACTAAAGAAGGAGAAGAGAGATGGTGGAGATTGTTGGTGGATGGATCATCCAATTAGTAAGGAAGTGGAGCAGTAGTGGTATTGGAAGGGCCGGGAGGTGTCAAAGTGGAGCAATCTTTAATCTTCCAGTTCAAGGCCTCGAACAACCAAGCTAAGTATGAGGCACTGATAGCTGGGCTGACTCTAGCAAAGGAGATTGGAGCTGAAAAAATTGATTGCCATATAGATTCTCAACTCGTAGCCAGTCAGTTAACAGGGGAGTTTCAGGTGAAAGACCCCTTGATGCTCAAATATTATCACTACACTTTGGGGAAGATGGAAGGATTCCAAGCTAGCAAGGTAACTCACATCCCAAGAGCCGAGAACACCAGAGTTGATACCCTCTCAAAGCTGGCTACATCCAAAAGGGGACAGCATCATCAAACAGTCATCAAGCACACCTTGAACCACCCATCCATTGAGTTGGACGATTGTCAACAGGTAGAATCCCTGTCTACCTGGATGACACCTTATTACCAGTTTCTGGAACAAGGTTTGTGTCATCCAGGGGACAAAGAAGCTGCGTTGTTCAGGAGAAAGGCTTCCCGGTTCGTGCTAGTAGGAGGAGAGTTGTTTAAAAGGAGTTTTGATGCCATGCTCCCAATTGAGATAGGAGAGGTCAGCCCAAGGAGGAAGTTCGTTGACATAGGAGGAAATGAAGAAGCCATGAAGGTTGAACTGGAGCTGTTGAGAGAACTAAGGGATAAGGTCTATCTTAGGCAGGAAGCTTGTCGGCTAAGAGCAGTGATAGAAGCACTTTTGTCGCGGTGTGCTCTATGCAAACAATGATTCCCCAAAACAATAATAATGTAGCATAGTGGGAACCAAGATATCAATCCGTGGAAGTAAAGAGTAAAGAAGAATAAGAGATAAGTGATTCAAATGAGTAAAAAATGCATGAAATAAATGAAATGCAACCTAAAAATCAAGTTAAAACTAAATGAACCTAAATGGGGTTAAATTCTATATGATATGAATGAAATGAAAAACAGAATGCTAATTAAAAGAATGCAATGCAGATCAATACAGATGTCACAAGTTAACCAACTCAAAATTCAAGTTAAGAGCACTTACCTTTGCCAAAAATTCAAGTTAGTCAAAACTGTGAAGTAGCTGCACCAAATGTTAGTAAACAACAAAACAAACACTTTTTACAAAGACAAGGTTAGTAAAATATGTAAAGAAATGGTGGTTGACTGAGTATCAATGATTTTGGCTAAGTTTGGTGCACCAAAAGTGAACCACTCGGTCAAGTGCAATTATTTTTGATTTTTTTTAAACCCTGGCGGAGCACAAATGGTCTAATGAATGAAAGAATGAAGTGGTAAAAATATGGTTCGGGCAAAGTTGAAGATGGCTAAGCCAAAATGCAAGATCAAGTTCTGATCGAGTCAAAACTAGCCAAAACTAGCCAAAAATTAAGTCCTCTTGGTCAAGTACTAGATCTTGTCAACTTTGCTGCACCAAGAATGAAATGGCATGTTCAAAATGCATGGTTGGCTGAGGGAAATGATGTTAATTTTTAGTTTTGGAGTTTTTAAGTGGGAGATGGCTCAATGGTGAGTGTTTTGGTGCGCCGGTGGCTTGTTTTGTGGTTCAAAATCTGACCTAGTCCAAAATTAACTAAACCAGACCTGAAACCAGTGGAAAATGGATGCTAATGATATATGAATGAATGTGAATGAATGCACCAAGGAGTATTTTTTATTTTTCTATTTTTTGAGGGGGGTTTTGTGGAATTAAAGTGTAGAACAATGAATGAAAATGGACCTAAGACTAACCTATACTAATGCATAATTAAAAACAGTGGCAAAGCTCATAAATCTACACTAAAAAGAAGCATTTAAAGAAAGCATTAAAGCTACCCTAGCGTGACAAAAGCATGTAAATCACTACACTACTATGTGCATGAAATTTAAAGAAAGCATGAATTAAAATCAAGGAAAATGACTTTGGTGCTCAAGCCAATCCTAAGGTTTGTGATTCTTGATATTGTGAAAGCTTATCAATCGATTAAACCTTCACCATAATCTTCACAGAATGCTTTTCTAGCTTAAACCTCCAACCGGTAAGTCTCCACTAGATAAATCAAATCAAGAATACAAAGCAAGGCATTGTGTAGCAAGCATCATCAATTTCCCCAATTTTCATTCAGTAAATTCTAACCTAAAGCATCAAATTCTTAAAGAAAAGCATTAAAGAGAAGATGCAAAGAACACAGAACAGATCATAACACAAGAGTATCAATGGAAGAAAGAAGCGAAATCACATACACAAGTGAGAACAATGATGCATAAGAGAGAAGATGGAAGAAGCCATGGTTGCGTGAGAAAAAGAGAGAGAATCCAAAAAGCTCTGCATTAGATTTGAATGTAAACTTTACAACTTATGTTTCTGATCTCATTTTTTACAATATATACCTAGGCACAACTTAATTACAATAGGAACGAAGCACACAATCAAAGTTACATGAAATTTGAAACGTTTTGGCGCGCAAGCACACGTGGAATGCATTTCTGCTGACTTGAAACGCGCACATATTCTTCGTTTTGGCTCCAAATGCAATGATTCAAAAGCCACTAGAAAGCTCTATGAGTTACGTTTAAAACGCCACCGTTCCCACCTCGTTTGGCTTTGTGGCGCGCTCTCCATAAATAAAACACTGAGAGGTATTCATTGGGCCAATTAGGCCTGGTGAACCTCACTTAATAAGTTTATATAAATTTTAATTCAAGTCCAAATTACATGAAATCAGCGCCCAATTGAAGCCTTTTAAGTTAGCTAAACAACCCAACAAATTTCACTCAATTCAGAGACCAATCGAATCCTGGAGCCCAATTTAAGTGCATGATACTCGCTAGACGCGTGAGCTTGTGCTTCAGCTGCACATGGGTCAACTTCAAATGCGTGTGAAATCTTCAATTCTTGTCCAATTTGCACGCTTCAAATTTTGGGTTAAAGGTCTGCGTGTCTACTTTAATCTGAAACTGGAATCAATGAATTTGGATCTCTGTAGAAATTACAATAAATAAAACAGTGAACTATGTCAAAATCTGTTTAGAACAAAACAAAGCTTAATTTACTGTTTTTATGCATAATTTAGTGTTAAGGCCTCAAATGGTCTAATAACTCAAATGACACTTAATTTATCATTATTAACAATTAATAAATATTAAGATAAAATTATTAGATAAATAAAATAGGATAAATATTTGTCTCATCAAGCAGCCAGGAAATTGAACTCAAAAGTGAGGCCGAGAGTCCAAGAAGGAGATCTGGTGCTTAGGGTAAAAAGTGCAGCAAGGTGGAATCCAGCAGATGGCAAGTTTGCGTCCAATTGGGAAGGTCCATTTAAAGTAGCTAAGGCATTGGGAAATGGAGCTTATCACCTCCAAGACTTAAATGGGAAACCAATACCAAGAGCTTGGAATGCCCAGTTATTGAAGTTTTATTACAATTAAAATTATGTAACCATTTCTCAGCAATCAAAGAAGCTTTCCAGATATGAATTGTTGCAAATCTAACTAAGAGGAAGCTTCACTTAACCATTAGTGATTCCTCTCGGCCAACTAAGAGGGAGCTTCACTTAACCATTAGTGATCTCTCTTAGTTAGCTAAAAATTAACAAAGAGGAAGCTTCACTTAACCATTAGTGATCCCTCTCAGCCAGCCAAGGGCAAGCTTCACTTAACCATTAGTGATCCCTCTTAGCCAGCTAAAATAACCAAGAGGAAGCTTCATTCAACCACGAGTGATCCCTCTCGGCCTTGAAGAAACTTCACTTAATCATTAGTGAACCTTCTCGACCAACTAATATCCAAATAAAATGAAGCACCATTCAATCTCAAATGAACCCTCCCGGCCCCAGGGAAGCACCAAGTGCCCCTCTCGGCCATTTAAAAACTTAACTATTTTTTGATCAATTATGCCTGATTATTAAACACCTCTCTCGGCTTAGCAACATCAAACACTCGCGAAGGATGCAATAGATAAAATAAAGCATGGTAAGGAAAGGAAATAAGAATTGCATTCATCAAAATATTAGGCTCCCCGGGAGCTACAAAAAGTCACGATTGGATTGGATCCCTAAGGACTACAAAATGATTGTTTGAAAAAACTAAAATAAAACTAAGACAACAACTGGGTCAGGAGGGGGAGTCGAACTCTTCTCGGCTTCTACAACACCTTTTGGGCCACCACTCTCTAGAACAGCTTGAGCCGCTGCTTCATCTGGAATGTCTTCAATAGCCATCGACTGGCCTTTATAAACATCATTTCCAACATCAAAACGAGTAAGGTCTAGAGGCTCCTCCCGGCTTTGGAAGAAAAAGGCCTGACGAACACCTTTATCAAAACCTAACTCATGCTCTCGAAGGACAAGGCACTTCAACCTGTCACATTCTTTTTCCATAGTAGCTTTGGCCGCAAGGGCCCTAGACAAATTCCTGTCTAGACCCTTGACATCATCTCTGAGCCTCTTCTTAGTTTGGTTCACCAGGGAAAACTTATCTTCCCAAGCCTTGTTGCTTACCTCCAAGGCAAGTACCCTTTCATCTGATTTGGCAGCCCTAGCCTTGAACTCTTGTATCTCAGCATTCAACTTGGAGTTGGTCTCTAAGGCCTCTTTAAGGGAGGCACCTATTTCTCCCAACTCATGCTTCAGCTTGGCACACTCAGCAATTTGGCGACGACCCAAGAGGAAGTACGTGCATGCATCTCTATAAAAGAGATACCAACTTCCTCTAGAGGAGCGCTCTCAAAAACCTCCTTCTCGGCTGGAGATAAACTGAAGGTCACCCTTCTATTAATTTGAAGATCAAAGCCCAAAAATCGGGAAGGAGCAGAAGATGCTCCAACCGGCTGAGCGGATCCCCTTCGCTAAGCGGAACTGAAGTTGTTTCAATCCGCTCAGCGGATTCCTCCTTCGCTGAGCGGATCTTAACCAATGTTGGCCGAATTTTCCCTATATAAAGAGGTAGCCACGAAGCTTTCAAATCATCACTTCCAGAGAGGAAAACAAACAAGACTTCTAGAGTCATAGTCTAGCTTGGGAAAGCATCCGGAACATCCGGAGGCAATTGGGTCTAGGGTTTACTTTGTAATCTTCTAATGGAGCAATCAGTTATGGAGGGCTAAGGTACTTATTTTGTATAGGGGTTGGATTTTAATGTAATTCTTCATTCTTCTCTATCTAAATTGAGGCATTTAATATTTTAAGGTTTTTATTGTATGCTTTTCATGTTTATCTTTGAAGAAATATATCTGTGGAAACAGGGTATTTATTCTGAAATCAATATAAACCCCCAATTGACCTAATTTTGGGAACGAAATTAGGGTAATTGGGTTTTGCAAAATCTGTTCTTACTGCTGAAATTTCTATTAGACCTTAAAGGAATTTAAAAGCTTTGGGAATTTTTAGGGTTTCTGATCAAGACATTGACAGAAACTAATATCATTTTAATTATAATAAAGGCTTTAATAGAGATGGTGCAAAGTTTGATAATTACAATTAAATCTAATTCCTATACATTTTACTGCATTTGATTTATTATCTATTAGTTGCTTTCAAATATTATTCCAACCAATCTGAATCTGATTCTACCAGAAACCCTAAAGGGCAAAATTTTCTCCAATTCCCTGAGATCGATACCCTAATTCGGTACCCTCGTCCTACACCAACGAGTATATCTTGGTGGCAATTGACTATGTTTGCAAATGGGTAGAGGCCATTGCTACTCAAAAGGCGGATGCGAAGGCGGTAATAAAATTTCTTAAACGTAACATCTTTTGCAAGTTTGGCACTCCTCGTGTCTTAATCAGTGATGGAGGCACCCACTTTTGTAATGCACAATTAAAGAAGATGCTCGAGCATTACGGGGTCAGACACAAGGTTGCCACACCTTATCATCCGCAAACAAATGGCCAAGCTGAGGTGTCCAACCGAGAGTTGAAGCGTATCCTGGAGAAGACCGTAGCTAACTCAAGGAAGGATTGGGCCCTTAAACTAGATGACACCTTATGGGCGTACAGGACTGCTTTCAAGACTCCTACTGTCTTGTCTCCTTTTCAGTTGGTGTATGACAAGGCGTGTCATTTACCAGTGGAATTGGAGCACAAAGCTATGTGGGCACTCAAGACATTAAATTTTGATCTTGCAGGTGCTAGTGTCAAGAGGAGGCTGTAGATACATGAGTTGGAGGAGATGAGGAATCAGGCCTATGAGTCCTCCAGGGTCTACAAGAGCAAGGTGAAGCAGTACCATGACCGAAAGATTTTGAAGAGAGAATTTAAAGTCGGCCAACAGGTATTGTTATTTAACTCCAGGTTGAAGTTATTCCCTGGAAAGTTGAAATCAAAGTGGTCTGGCCCGTTTGTGATTAAGGAGGTGAAGCCCTTTGGAGCCATTGAGATAGAAGATCCCAGTACTCAGAGAAGTTGGATGGTGAATGGCCAACGGTTGAAGGCTTACTTGGGTGGTGAAGTTGAAAGACTAACCACCATCATTCATATGACTGATGCTTAAGAGTCCGCGTCAAGCTAATGACGTTAAACGAGCGCTTGCTGGGAGGCACCCCAGTATTCTTCTTCTTCTTATTCTTATTCTTCTTCTATTCTTCTTTTTAATGGATTGATACACGGTCCGTGTCAAGCTAATGACGTTAAACGAGCGCTGGTTGGGAGGCAACCCAACATTTTTCCCTTTTCTATTTCTATTTTTATTTTTTTATTTTTCTGTGGTGCTCGGCGAAGCAAATTCCGCTCAACGCTTATTTTTGGGTGTTTTAAGCCACGCGCTGAGCAAAGGCTTGCGCTGAGCGCACCACTCCTTCAGCGCCCACTTTTGCGCTGAGCGGATTTTCTCTGAGGGTGAAGATCTGCTAAGCGGATCCACCTGCGCTGAGCGGATTTTTCGGGGTACAGTTTTATTTTGGGATTTTCGAAGCGGAAAAACCCTATTTTCACTAAATTCGCTCAGCGCCACCCTGAGGAGAGTCATTGAGTTTCAATCTTCTGCGTTTTCAACTTGATTTCATTCGGTTATCATCTTCGCTGCATTCCAGATGGCACCACCTAGACACACCCATGAGATAGAAGCTCAGAAGAAAAGGAAGGCAGCTGCTACATCCTCTCCCCATCAGGAATCTGACTATTCTCCTAAGACTGAGACTGCTGATCCTATGCTGACTCCTACCGGCATCACATTTGATAGGAGGAGATTCTCTACCAGGAGCAGATTTCAGAGATACCTGGAGCTGGAAAGTCGCACCTTGTGTGAGAGGAGGGTAGAGCTGGAGGAAGATGAGTATCCAGAATTCCAGCAACAGCTTCAGGCCAGGAGATGGACTGTTCTAGCCTCTCCGGCTGAACAGTTCAACACAGAAATTGTAAAGGAGTTCTATGCTAATGCTTATCCTATTCGGGAGGATGAAATGTCTCGGGTGGCTAAGGTTCGGGGCAGGTCAGTCCATTATGATAGAGATTCCATAGACACCTATCTCGGGACTGAATTTGAATTTGGCGAAGATGATAGAGATGGATACACCCGGACCATAAGCAGCCGACGCATCTCCGATACAGAGTATGCTGCTCCACTATGTTTGCCAGGCCATACATATGAGGTAGGGCGCTCAGGGAAGGCATAGAAGATCCTCCGGGCGAGTATGACGACCCTTACTCAGATTTGGGTCAACTTTCTACTGGCAAATGTGACACCGAACACCCATGTTTCGGATGTCAACATGGAGAAGGCTAGGCTCATCTATTGTATTCTGACGGAGGTGGATGTTGATATTGCTACTATCATATCCGACGAGATCCTGAAGTTTGTTTTGTCGAAGCCATCTTCCATAGGGGTGACACGACCATTGGGCTTTCCAGGCCTCATTCATGGGTTGTGCAGAGCTGTTGGAGTCCCGATTCCTAACCATCCTGTTCAGAAGCTGAGACGGCCACTCAATGCATCTTACATTGAGTCTCATTGCACAGCTACAGTGGCCGTCGGTCAGGATGTGCCAGAGCCACAGGCTGCCCAGCCTCAGAGGGAAGCCCCTCCTATTTCTGACTCTTTTTCTTTTGCTGAGATGTAGGGATATTTTGACGGACGCTTTGATCAATTGGAGAGACGTGTTGATCAGATGACTGGTTGTTTTGATCAGATGGACAGTCGATTTGACCAGATGGACATTCGTTTCGATTAGATGAACAGGCGTTCTGATTTCATATATGATCAGCAGGCCTCTATGCATAGGGCCTTTATGACTCTGAATGACTCCCTTCGGCAACAATACATGGAGCAGCATGGGAATCAGACCGGTCCCTAGCTACTACCACAGGGGTACTAGCAGGCAGTTGCTTGGCCTAGGGACAGACCTCCACTTTTTGGGGGTGTGGATACTTCAACAACTTCACCAGGAGAGGAGGAGCAAAATGAGATGTCAGAAGATGAGGAGTAGGCTGTTTAGTATGTCTATGTATAGGATGATAGATGCAGAAATTGAAAGAATGGTCTGTATGTTATTTATTTGCTGATAGTCTGAATACATTTGATGATTTCATGCTTAATTGAGAATTCTCTGTTTGATTAATGATTGTGTGTATGTTGATAAGTGATTGCAAGTGACAGTTACCATGAGAGGAGTTAAATCAGTGGAAATAAGACTCAAGATGGCCTAACCAGTGAGAAGAGCACCTAAACACTATTGAGAGTGATATCATTACAGGTTTGTGACTGTTATTGTTTGAGTCTTGCTGATTGTGCTAATTAGGCAAAGTTTGGATATGATAAAGGCATGTTTTTTGTTCGCTAAATCAGAAACTAAGGCCAAATAGCCAACCTTATAAAATTTTGAGAAATTTTTGTCCTTGTTTTGATCCCGACCAAATGTTTTTACCCTTAACCCACATATACAAATGGTTTCCCTACCTTTTCATTTGAGTATTCACAAGAAACTATGTTAAGTGTGAAACTATGGAAATTTTGGAAATATAAAGGTATGCTTTCTTACAAATGGAAAATCTTTCTCTTATTATTTTGAATAAATGAAAAAAAAAAAAGGGGAAAAGAAGAAGAGAAAGAAAGAGAGAGAAGGACAGTTAACAAAGGGAATGGTAATGGTTATCATAGTTTCTTGTCATACTCAAATTATTGTTATCCTAGAAAAACCAGAAATTTTTGATAGCCCAGCCTCATTACAAGCCCAAAAGGACCTTTTGATTCAAACTTTGTCTAAGTAGCATAAAGAAGTGGAGACAGGTAACAATGATGGTTTACTCACATGTTTTGATTGAAAAGAGAGAAACAAACAGGTCCTTTGAGTGTGGGAGGATATATTTATTAGTCTGATTTCACTGGTTACACTCCGATTATGTTGATTGTCTCAAATTTGCAGTAATCTTTGATACTTATGCAATATGATGTGAATTCTCAGTTTTGTATGATGAGTCAGTATTTTCAGATAGGGACAAGAAGTTATTGCTTGAGGACAAGCAAGGTAAAAAAGGGGGAGCTGTTGATAAGTGCTTATATGTTCATGAAAAATAGATTAATTCAAAGCACTAATCAAGGAAAAATAGCGTTAAATGACTACAAAAGCTCTAGAATTGCTTAATCCAAGTGCAGACCATTAAAAGAGAAGAAGAAAATGGAAAAGTGGCCAAAAACTAAAAGAAGACACGCTAAGCGGATGTGGCGCTGAGCTGAAGCTGGCGCTGAGCGAACACCAGCGCTCAGCGGAGTCTGGCGCTGAGCAAATCCCCTTCGTTAAGCGGAACTGAAGTTGTTTCAATCCGCTCAGCGGATTCCTCCTTCGCTGAGCGGATCTTAACCAATGTTGGCCGAATTTTCCCTATATAAAGAGGCAGCCACGAAGCTTTCAAATCATCACTTCCAAAGAGGAAAACAAACAAGACTTCTAGAGTCATAGTCTAGCTTGGGAAAGCATCCGGAACATCCGGAGGCAATTGGGTCTAGGGTCTACTTTGTAATCTTCTAGTGGAGCAATCAGCTATGGAGGGCTAAGGTACTTATTTTGTATAGGGGTTGGATTTTAATGTAATTCTTCATTCTTCTCTATCTAAATTGAGGCATCTATTATTTAAAGGTTTTTATTGTATGCTTTTCATGTTTATCTTTGAAGAAATATATCTGTGGAAACAGGGTATTTATTCTGAAATCAATATAAACCCCCAATTGACCTAATTTTGGGAACGAAATTAGGGTAATTGGGTTTTGCAAAATCTGTTCTTACTGCTGAAATTTCTATTAGACCTTAAAGGAATTTAAAGGCTTTGGGAATTTTTAGGGTTTCTGATCAAGACATTGATAGAAACTAATATCATTTTAATTATAATAAAGGCTTTAATAGAGATGGTGCAAAGTTTGATAATTACAATTAAATCTAATTCCTATACATTTTACTGCATTTGATTTATTATCTATTACTTGCTTTCAAATATTATTCCAACCAATCTGAATCTGATTCTACCTGAAACCCTAAAGGGCAAAATTTTCTCCAATTCCCTGAGATCGATACCCTAATTCGGTACACTTGCCGAAAAGGTTTTTGAAATCTTAACACCAACTCATGGGAATATTTAGTTCGAAATCTCTTCGTTTCCTTCCAGCCCTCGAACCTTGTTGAGACCTTCTCGTCCTGATCAGTCACTCGAGACTTGGGGGGCTAGTGTACGGATAAGGTATTAGTAACCTCTCAGTTACTCCTAAACCACCTTAATTAGGAATAATTTAAGCATAATGATCTTGGGAGCTCCCGGTTTAGACCGTGAGCCTCCCGGCCATAAATGTAATCTGAGCATAATAACACTAGGGAGGCCGGAAGCTCTCTCATCCAAGTGTTAAGGGTAACCTAGCCTTGCCAATCAGGCATAATTAGGTGTTTAAGGCAGAGTTAACTCTTAACTCTGGCCCATTGCTTCGACCCAGTTTACGAGGCTATAAATAGATAATAAATGATGAAGTATGATGACTTGAATACTGTTTTTCACTGTAGAGAATATTCCACTTGAGTATTTACTGACTTGAGTCAGAGTGTAATCAACAGGTACACTCCCATCCGGTAGACGAGAAGCTTTCGGCAATAGGACGAAAAGCTCACGGCAGAACAGGAGAGAAGGATTAAAGGCGGAAGGATTAGTTGAAAGACCCATTATTATTATCGGTCCTTATATTAACGTCTCGGCAGCAACAAATAAAAAAGACATACCCAAACCCACTTGACCTTCATATTTTCAGCCAAGAAAAGAATTTATTTTCCCAAATTCTATTACTATGCATGATATAACTAGTTATCTCCTAATCACCATAAATTATCGTTTTTTTCTTCTCCCATTTCCATGTTACTTCCACCCACCCAATGCATAAAAGAAATTAACTCACCTACGTCTTCTCTTACATTAACTATTGGACACATATCAAGAAAAAAAAATACATTATTTATTTATTTAAGAAAAATTGTTGAAGAAGTTTTTCCCTTTTAACCAAATAAAACACTCACTTTCTCATTCTCATTTATCTTAGAAAAAAAAAAAATTCTTCTCATATCTTTCATCTTCTCTCAATTCCTATCCTCTACCAACTCAATCTAAATTATATTTAGTGCAATTCCTATCTTTTATTTCATCTTAAATTCATTATTTTTTTTCTTAATTTTCAAAATTCTTCTTTATTTTCCTTAAAAAAAAATTGACATTAAAGACTTCCATTTCACCTCTAAAGATTATCTAGAGCTTTATTAATATAAGTGGAGTTATATCTTATCATAGTTTATTTTAAAAATCTAAGTTAAAAAATGGTACCAATAAATATAAAAATATTGGATTTTATATACAGAACACCTAAAATAAAATTTCCTAAAAGTATTTAAGTACCAAAAAAAATTTCTATATAAATTTTAAAAGCTGTTTTATCTTTTATACATTTATAAAAAATTATTTTCTCAATATGAATCCATAAATGGATTCATTAGATAATAAACCTATGATTTAACGTAAAGATAATTTAATTTAGAGTTATATAAAAGGAGTGACAAACTAAATAAATTTCTATTTTTCAATATAATTTCTTATGATTTACTGGTTAATTTTTTGTTTTAAAAGTTCAAATATAATAATTTTATATTTAATGATGATTCATAAAATATATGAATAGTAAAAATGTATAAATGTATAAATGTTAAACCGTAGATTAGAGGATTTAAATTTAATGATTATGAGTTGAATATGAGAATCTTTAATCTTTAATAAATTTTTGATAAATTTTTATTTAAGTATGTGAAATAATATAATTATTATTGTGCCTTCTATTCTTAATTTTTGGAAAAAATTAAAATACAACCGTTATGTTACAAATTTATATAACCTAAATGAATTAAATGTTAAAAATTATTATGTATGATAGTATAAATATAATTGAAATTATAATAACATAAGAATATGATTAAGGATCGTGACAATATGATATGAATGTAACTATAATTTTAATTTCATGATATACTAAAATAGAACATTTTTTAACTCTAAGAATGTGTGCTATAAAATAAAATGGTGGTAGATATGTTAAAATCGTGATGTTATAATTCATCCACAATCATACAATCATATAGGATGATAGAAAAAATATAAAAATACATCTGGGTATAGAAGATATTAATATTTTTGAAGAGTTAAGAATATTTTGAAGAGTGGTAAACACTTCTCAATAATTAATGCACTAGATTGATTGAGAGTGAAAAATCACATGATTATACACTTTATTTTTTACTAAAGTTTTGATTATAATTTTGACTAAAAAAAATTTAAGAACAAATATAATTTATCTATAGATATCTATAAACAATGATAACAACTTTCTACATCAACTTAAAATTAACATGATTTGGAGTGACATGTTGATAACATATTTGGTGACCCTAAAATAGTTAAAGTATTAAGAAATTATATATATATAAAAGTATAATATGTGAAACTTTACTTTTTCTTTTTTTTTAATCGATTTAAATATCTCTATATGAATTATGAAAATGTAATTGTATATCTCTATGAAAGTGTAATTGTAGATATATAAAAGAAGTATGATAATTTATGAGTGAAAAAAAATAATTTAAACTTTGTAGATAATTTTATATTATTAAAGAACTAACTATTTTATGATTTTTATTATTCAGTTGAGAAAAATTAATTTGAATATTATAAATTGAATGCAGAAACTAGATTTAGAAATATTTTGCAATTTGATCGATTTAAATGTTTATGTGGAATAGGTATATAATTGAAATTCATTTATTCATTTTATTATCAAATTACATTTTTTGATGAATGTGAATAATTGATTTATTCTAATAAAATTTCTATGGTTAAGAGAAAACTCACTTTTATAATTACTTTTTTTAAGTAAACTATATAATAACACTTTAAAAATTATTTTTTTAATGAAAATTAATTGATAGGATATTGCAACTTTCTATAGTGAAATTTACTCTAAATTTAAAAGACTTTTCCTTAGAAAGTGGAACTAGAACATCCTCCAACTTTCTATTTTCAAGTAATGTGTAGATGAAAAAAAATGAAAAAAGAGATAAGAATGTATGAATAATAATAATTATATATAAAGCTTGAAAGTTAAAACTCAGAATGTAAAGGAAATAACTACATTTTTCTCGTTGAGTAACCACCTAAAATGTGATTGGAACTTCATTAAAGTAAGTTTACATTGATTCAAGGTATTCTTTTGTTGATGTATTATATTTTAGAACACATACTTATAAAAAAAAGGAGACACAAGTATAATTTATATACTGAATCAAGGTATCCTTTCCCTTGAAATCAGCAGCCACATTCTTCAATGTGGAGTCACTATTGAAGGTAGAAAAAATAACAAAACCAGTGTTTGAAACTTGAAACTGTAACCATTAAAGCACTATTTTTTTTTTTTCTGGTAAAGAAACAAATTTGAGTTGAGATAATTGAATGTCCATCATCTGAAGTCCTAGATCGTCCCCAGTTTGTTGTCCTCCTAGATCTAATTGAATGAGGAGCAGCGGTTGGAGGTGCTTCTGAGTTTTGGCTCTTTTTAGCTCAACCCTCTCGGACACTACTATGACTTGCCTCATTTTTACACCAATATTCATTCTTGCCCAATTCACCCTTATTTAGCTTTTCAATGAGCTCCTAATAAAAAATTACATCTATAGTTTACATTTCATCATATACAGGAAAACAAATAATATTTGATACTAATTACATCTTGTTTAAGCAAACAAAATGATTTTGTAGTGCTCAGCTTGTTTCACCCAATTCACTCTAATAATGGAATTGACTTACAGAGAGAAGCGAACATGCAATGTAACTTATATAAATACAAGACTCTCTCTCTTAAGTCCTAAATTTTCCTGCTTCAATTGCAACTAAATTTAAGAATTGTTTGCTTTGAGAAAATAAAAAAAACTGCGAAAGCAAAGATCTTTAGTCTTACCTCTATCATGGGATAAAATCGAAATAGTTGTCATGTTTCTTCCTCTTCGTCAGTCTTATCTTTGCGTCCTGCTTGCTTTGTCTATGAAAAAAAAAAAACTATTTTACATATATTTGGTTTCAAAGAGAGTTATTGACAAGGACATGCAAGGAAAATGTCACCCATGATTTTTTTTTTTTATATATATATATATACTCTTTTTTAAATATTATAAAATAATTATCCTATTATATTATAATATGTCATTTTTGTTGTCAAAAGTATAGTTATCTTCTCATTTATTTTCTTTTTTGCTATTTGTTTATAGTTTTAAGAAAAATTAATTACATAAATAACATGATTTTGTTAACATTGTATATCATTTTTTATTTTATTTAACATATCTTATACGATATTTATATTTATAATTATTGTGCCATATAAATCTAAATCATATTACTTATTGTGTGTTCATAATAAAATAATATTGACTGTTTTTTAGATATCTCTTCATTTCAAGACCTGCTTTGTTCTTAAAAAGTTAATAACTTCCTTGGCTCCAGCATCCCCAAACACAAGATCTTGTTCCAACTGTCCAAGCTCTCTCTAAGTTCTGTGTCTCTGATAATTTTGTTGATCTTTCCAGCTATCTGCTTTGAATTCATCAAGCAGAATGGTCAGCATAGAAATATAGTTTCTTTGTTATTACAGTGTGACCCAAATCAAGTTAAAGAGTTGTATATTTTTTTCTAAAGATATCATGAGTTCTCAAGATGCAACCACATACTATACTATTCCCAGACAAACCATAAAGAAAAATAGAAAATGATGAAAGTTAGATGGAATAAATCACCTCTACATGGAGTGAAATCTTTTCCACTTGCTCAGTGTATTGCGGCAATGCTTGAACCATTTTTTGCAAATCTCGCGTAGATAATTCACTACCATCTCTGCAGAGAATCAGATTTACAGGTTAAGAATAATTGGCATGTTCAACTGGGTTTAGTCAAAATAAGTGCAAAAGTAGGAGGCAACACGTAACCTGTTTGGAGAAGGATTGGGCGGCTATATAAAATCTTCCTGTTGGATATGTAATTAATCTTAGTTTAGTCCAACTTCAGTGTTCATCTTAGTTAGGTTCGGGTGGGATCAGTATCCCCTCATATTTGGCGGTAACATCTCCTATATAATCCATATCTATTATAACGAGACATACTCTATTTAATTTCTCTCCCTTTCTTTTCTTACATACACTCATTAATTATTTAATCTTCATTTTTTTTTCTGTTTTATTCTATCTTAAAAGTTTATAGACAAACACAGAATGTCTCTTTCAAAATAAAATTTATCAATATAATGGTTTAGAGTTACCCTAAACCCTATACATATAATGACGTATTTATTGCAGAAACTTCCGTGATCAGTGTCAATATGATACAAAATCAGAAACATGTTACTACAACTAAACTCCTTCTCTAGCTCTCTATTTTTACTTCCTATTAGAATAGCTGTATAATAACTGCAATCTGTTATACAGTTATTATTTTCTGTTTTCTATTTTGTTTCTATGTGTATGTATACATTATATTCATTTGTATTTTAATCAGAATAATAGAATTTGTTTTTGCTTCGTTTCCTATCCCATGTTACCCTTCTCAATCTCTTCTCATTCTATCTATACTGTCACTGCACCATTGATTTTCAAAGTAGCAGAATAATGTTGGAATACCAATAAAGTTTCACTAGTGATTGTGTTGTTACTAATAGGAATTCTATTATTATAGATGAATTCATTTTGATATGAAATAAAAAAATTATAATGATTAGTAACAATATTGTTACAATTATAAACCATAAAAAAAAATAAAAATCAACAATAATATTTATACTCTTGTTATCTAACATTTTTATTGCCTGATTTTTTTTAAGATGAGTATTTCTTTAGGTTTTAACATCTTTTAAATGATATTTGTTATTACATTAAAAAAAACATAAATTTACAACTTGTAAATAGGTTGAGGAAGAAATTTCATTTGATTTAGGAATAGATAAGATAAAGATTGACTTATTTATGAAAAGGAAAGTTTATGAACACTCATGAATATAATGTCATGTATTTTGTAAAATGTTGAAACTCACCAAAATTCAATTTTGATAATGATTTTCTATTTCCAATTTAAAGTGTCTGAAACAAAAAACTGCATAATGCTTAGATACTAACTTGAAGAAGTTGTTAAATAAGAAATAAATATATTAGAATTTTGATTTATTTTTAATGCATAATGTTTATTACCAGAAATTATGTTCTTACTAATAGGAGTTCTACTATTGTAGATGAATTCACTTTGATCTGAAATAAAAAAACTAAAATGATTAGTGACATTATTGTTACAATTAAAAAACATGAAAAGAAAAAAAAAAAAAGAACAATAATAATATTTGTACCTTTGTTATCCTTATTTTTGTTACACAATTTTTATGTGACATGAATATTTATTTTGGTTTTAACATTTTCTTAATGATATTTGTTATTGGAATAATCAGAAGGTGAATTTACAACTTGTAGATAGGTAGAGGAAGAAATTTGACTTGAGTTTGGAATAATTTCTAACAAAGATTGACCTATTTATGCAAAAAAAAAAGTTAATAAACACTCATGAATATATTTGTCATGCATTTTGTTAAATGTTAAAACTTATCCAAATTCAATTCTGATAATGATTTTCTATTTCCAATTTGAAGTGTCTTACTACCCTTGTAGTTGAATTGATTTTCATCTGAAACAAAAGTTATATATTGTTAAGATACTAATTTGAGGGATTTGTTGAATAAAAACAAAAAATATATTATAATTTTGATTTGTTTTAAACACCTCATATACATTACCAACGATTCTGTTTGTTGGTAATAAGAGTTCTACTATTGCTACAATTATAAAACATGAAAAAACAAACAGTAACAATATTTGTGATTTTGTTATCAACATTTTTGTTACGTAAGTTTTCTATAACATTGAATATTTTATTTAATTTTGATATTTTTTGAATGATATTTATTATCGTAATAATCAAAAGATGAATTTACAACTTCTAGACAGATAAAACAAGAAATTCAAGTTAAGTTTACAATATAAATATAAATAAAATTGACTTGTTTATACAAAAATAAAGTTTATGAATACTCATGAACATTATTTCATGTATTTGTAAAATAATGAAATTCACCGCAACTTATCTTTGATAATGATTTTCTTTTTCCAATTTGAAATATTCGACTATCACTATTGTTGAGTTGATTTTTATTAAAACAAAAGCTAAATATTACTCAAATACTAAATTTAGGAAGTTATTGAATAAAAACCAAATACATTTTGTAAAGTGTTGAAACTCACCACAATTCAACTTAGACAATGGTTTTCTATTTCCAATTTGAAGTGATTTTTATTTTTATTGTTATAAGTTAAAAAAAAAAAAATTATACCTATGAAGTAAGGTATTTTTTTGGCCAGTTTTTTACTTTTTACATCTTCCTCTTCATTCTTGCATTATTCGAATTGTTTGGTTCCATAACTAAATTTTGTTTACTCTGAAGACACATACACTCAATGGTCCATGATAGTAGAGTTATTCACTTCAACATACATACAAAATAATTCAAATAATTTATGTTTACAAATATAGTAAATTGTGTAATGTTTTCCCTACTAATCATACCAGATAGAATTTATTCTTTTATTTGTATAAAAGACTATCTATTCATTTATTTATGTTTTATCTATAACATAATATTTAAAAACTCAGGAAGACTTTTCCTTTATCGTTGTCAAACATAATTTCATTTTAAAATAAAAATATATTTGCAACAAAAGCTAATTATAATCCCTAATAGGACTAAAATGGCAAGGTAGACATACAAAACATTTGATTCTATTACCTATGTGCTCCAATCTAGAAAAGGAAACAACTAGCTTTTAAACAAATTTTATGTTGAAAAAATCGATGGTCTGATGAGACAAATATTTATCATATTTTAATTATCTAATAAGGTTATGTTAATGTTTATAAGTTGTTAACAAGGATAAATTAAGTGTTATTTGACTTAGAGAGCCATTTAAAGCCTTAACTCTAAATTATATGTAAAAACAGTAAATTATGCATTATTTTGCCTTAACTTGAAACTGACATAGTTCACTGTTTTATTTATCATATTTTCTACAGAGGTCCAAATTCAATGGTTCCGGTTGCATATTAAAATAGACATGTTGAGCTGAAAACCAAAATTTGAAGCGTGTGAATTGGATAAGATTTGAAGATTCTACATGCATTTGAAGTTGGCGCTTGTGCAAGCTCACGCGGCTGGCGTGTTCCACATGAGTTCCTTGTGCTAAAATTGGGCTCCCGGATTCATTTGGCCTCCAAATTAAGTGAAACTTGTCAGGCTGATTTCCTAACTTAAAAGGCTTCAATTGGGCACTGATTTCACGTAATTTGGACTTGAATTGGAATTTATATAATTTTATTAAGTGAGGTTCACCAGGCCTAACTGGCCCAATGAACACCTCTCAGTGTTTTAATTATGGAGAGCGCGCCACAAAGCCAAACGAGGTGGGAATGGTTGCGTTTTAAACTTAACTGATAGAGCTTTCATATGGATTTTGAATCACCGGATTTGAAGCCAAAACGAAGAAGATATGCGCGTTTTAAGTTAGATGAAATGTACTCCACGTGGCTTGCGCGCCAAAAACGTTTCAAATTCCTTGTAATCTTGATTGTGTGTTTCGTAACTATTGTAATTAAATTGTGCCTAGGTATATATTGTAAAAACACATTGTAAAACATAAGTTAATTGAGTTGAAGCAATGCAATCAGATCTGAAGTTTTCGTGCTCTCACATTTTCTCTCAACCTTCCATGGAGTTTTCATCTTCTTCACCATGCGCCTCATGAGTTCTTCTTGTTTCTTCCATGTGTATGAGTTCCGCCCCTTCCCTTGTTGTTTTCCTATGCTTTTGATCTGATTTGTATGATCTTTGCCTTGATTATCTTCCATAGTTAGGGTTTTACATGTTTTAAGTTCTTGATTTACGAATTGAAATTGGGGAAAATGGTGATGCATGCTACACTATGCCTTGCTTTGTGTTTTTGACTTGGCTTATCTAGTAAAGACCAACCGGTTGGTGGTTTGATCTGGACAGCACCTTGTGCGCATCTATGGTGAGGGTTTAGAGGTTGATAAATTCTCACAATGTCAAGAATTACAAACCTTAGGATAGGCTTGGGCACCAACATCACTATGCCTTGATTTTGATTCATGCTTTCTTTAAAATTCATGCTTGTAGTGTAGAGAACTTTATTGCTTTCCCTTGTTGTTTTAATCTGTTCTTATAGGATTTAGGACATTATTTTAGAGTTAGTCAAGTTTAGGCATTAGTTTAGACATAGTTTTAGACCTTAGGTAGTGTAGGTTAGCTTACTTTGCCTTAAAATTCCATTTTAATTTCTTTGCACCCCAAAACCCCCTGGAAAAATCTAGAAAAATCATAAATATTCAATTTTAGGTCCCCCATACCATTCGCAACCACATTCCACCATTTTTAGGACAGTTTCATTTTTGGACCAAAAACTAGCCACCAAACCACACCAAAACACCATTTTTGAGCCATCTCCACTTAGAAAACCTCAAAACTAAAAAATAACTCAATTTCTCTCGGCCAACCATATATAAGGAACCTCCCATTTCATTCTTGGTGCAGCAAAATTGTTGGGAACTAGGTGATGACCGAGAAGGCTTGATTTTGACTTAGCCATGGCTTGATTTTGGCTCGGTCAGAACTTGTTCTTAGAATTTGACTTAGCCATCTTCAACTTTGCCCGAACCAAATTTTTACCACTTGTTTCTTTCATCATTTAGGTCATTTGTGCTCGGCCAGGATTCAAAAAAATTGAAAAATTGAAGTAGTTGACCGAGAAGCACCATTTTTGGTGCACCAAACTTGACCAGTTTCATTGGGACTCGGTCAAGGTCACTTTTTACTCATTTTTGCTCGGTCAGCCCTTCACAAAAAGTGTTTAAAATTGTGTTTACTAACAGTTTGTGCAGTTATTTCACCATTTTGACCAACTTCAATTTTTGACCAAGGTTAGTGCACCAAACTAGCCATTTTTGAGTGATTTTCGGCCAACTCATACTTCTGTCCATATTTTCTACACCAATATTTTTACCACTGCATTCTTACATCATATAAACCATATTGGACCATTGTTGGTGCACACATTCATCCATTTCATTGCACTTGGCCGAAAGCACCTTGTTTTAGCCTTGTGTTGATCTTGATTTTGGTCATTTTTGTGAAATCTGTACTGTTTTGCATATTTAATTCTGTTCTGCATTCTATTTTCCATCCATATTCATTGCATATAGATTTTAATCCCATTTAAGTTCATTTAGTTCTAACTTGATTTTTAGGTTGCATTTCATTCATTACATTCATACATACATTTGCATTAAATCATTCATTCTTATCACTTTGCTCTCTCACTTCCTTGGATTGATTCTTGGTTGTCCACTATACTACATTACTATTTGTTGTTGGAAACCATTATTTGCATAAAGCGCACCGCGACAAAACCGCTTTATCATGGTCCCATTTTCCTATTGTTGCATAACCAAGGACATACCGATAATCTAAAAAATGCATGTTTCTATTTTGGTGATGCATCCACTAAAAAAATATGGGGAAAACTTTTACTTCATTATTGTCAAACACTCTTCCATTCATGTAAAAATATATCTGAGGCTAAAGCTAATTTTAATCCGTAATAGCACCAAAATGGCAAGGTATACATACAAAACATCTGGTTCTCTTACGTATGTGCTCCAATGTTGTACGGATGGGACATCCGGAAACCTCTCGGTTATCCTTAAACCACCTTAATTAAGAATAATATAAGTATAATGATCCTAGGAGTTCCCGGTTTAGGCTGTGAGCCTCCCGGGTTAGGCTGTAAGCCTCCCGGCCAAACTTAAGGATGACCTAATCATGCCAATTAGACATGATTAGATGATTAAGGCAGAGTTAACTCTTAACTCAAGCCCACAGTTTTGGCCCAGTTTACGAAGTTATAAATAGGTAATGAATGATAAGGTAAGAATGACTTGAATACTGATTTTACTATAGAGAATATTCTGTCTGAATATCTACTGACTTGAGCGTCGGAGTGTAATCAACAGGTACACTCCCATCAAGTGAAAGGAAGGCTCTCAGCATCCAAGCGAGAGGTTCACAACAGATCAAGAGAAAGAAGGACAGGTGGAAGAGGATTAAGGAGGAAGGATTAGCTTGAAGGTCCATTGTTGCTGTCGGTCCCTGTATTAACCTTTTGGCAGGAACATTTTGGCGCCCATGTGGGGCCGAATCAGCAACCTAGAATGGCATTCACAAGAAATATGGCGAGTCGAGAGGAATCCAAGAGGGAAGGAGGGGAATTGGGAAGAGAAGAGATAGTAGAGGAGAGAGGTGGGAACAAAGTAAGAGAAGAAGTGGCTGAGGAGGGAATGTTGATGTTAGCAGAGTTGAGGTGGGAGCTGAGTGAGTTCAAGAAGAGAAGTGCAGAAGAAATGGAAGGGCTGAGATTGGAAAATGCACGAATGAGAAGAAAGCTGGAGGAGAAGGAAGATGTGTCCTCGCATACTGAAGTGCAGGGACACTCCTAGCCAGCTTGGAGACAGCCCTCAACTATGGTCCAAGAAGCACCTAGTCAGAGGGGAGGAACTCACAACACCATGGTGTCAGCCTCCATGACACTAGGAGGGGGTAGGAGGCATCCTTTTGTGGATGGGATAATGGAGACTCCCCTCCCGGTCTGGTGGAGAAACTTGACCCTAGACAAATACGATGGAACTACAGATCCTCACGAGCACATAGATGTCTATGTCACTCAGGTGGGATTGTATACAACCCATGATGCCATTTTCTACAGGGTGTTCCCTACTTCCCTTAAGGGAGCAGCTCTCAGTTGGCTCACACGCCTTCCAGCTCATTCTATTGATTGCTTTGACACTTTGATGATGAAGTTTGGAACACAGTTTGCCACGAGTAGACCACACCACTTGTCATCCATATCTTTGGTGAACATTAGGCATGAGAAGGGAGAGTCACTAAGGGCATTCATGGAGAGGTTTGGAGGAGTGGCCCTGAAGATAAGGAATCTCAATCCAGAAGTAGCATTGCACCACATGGTCACCGTTCTAAGGCCAAGACCTTTTTCTGACAGTCTGTGCAAAAAGCCAGCAGCAAACCTTGATGAACTTCGCAACCGGGCCTCAAAATTCATGCAACTAGAGGAACTTAGAGAGTTTCGTGCACAGACTCGCCCCGAGGCCCCGGAAAGACCAACAGATAGTAGGGAAGGTGACAGGGACAAGGGAAAAAGGGTGCATCTGTAGAGGCCGAAAGAGCCACGCCCTCTCCGCTATGCACATTACACCCCTCTGAATGTGGATAGAGTTAGGGCGTTAGAAGAAGCATTGAATGCTGATTTGATTCAAACACCTAAGTAGGTCCCTTCCCCTCCCAATGCAGATTTCAACAAACATTGCAGATATTACAAGAACCATGGTCACTCTACTGAGGAGTGTGTAACACTTAAATACAAGATAGAAGAGTTGGTGCAGGCAAGGCACCTCAAAAGAACAATCAGGCATGATTAGATGATTAAGGTAGAGTTAACTCTTAACTCAAGCCCACAGCTTCAGCCCAGTTTACGAGGTTATAAATAGGTAATGAATTATAAGGTAAGAATGACTTGAATACTGATTTTACTGTAGAGAATATTCTGTCTGAATATCTACTGACTTGAGCGTTGGAGTGTAATCAACAGGTACACTCCCATCCGGTGAAAGGAAGGCTCTTAGCATCCAAGCGAGAGGTTCACAACAGATCAAGAGAAAGAAGGACAGGTGGAAGAGGATTAAGGAGGAAGGATTAGCTTGAAGGTCCATTGTTGCTGTCGGTCCCTGTATTAACCTTTTGGCAGGAACATTTTGTCGCCCACTGTGGGGCCGAGTCAGCAACCTAGAATGGCATTCACAAGAAATATGGCGAGTCGGGAGGAATCCAAGAGGGAAGGAGGGGAATTGGGAAGAGAAGAGATAGTAGAGGAGAGAGGTGGGAACAAAGTAAGAGAAGAAGTGGTTGAGGAGGGAATGTTGATGTTAGCAGAGTTAAGGTGGGAGCTGAGTGTGTTCAAGAAGAGAAGTGCAGAAGAAATGGAAGGGCTGAGATTGGAAAATGGAAGGGGTAGGAGGCATCCTTTTGTGGATGGGATAATGGAGACTCCCCTCCCGGTCCAGTGGAGAAACTTGACCCTAGACAGATACGATGGAACTACAGATCCTGATGAGCACATAGATGTTTATGTCACTCAGGTGGGATTGTACACAACCCATGATGCCATTTGTAATGCCTCAAATCATTATTCTTAATATTATAATTTTCTTTAAATAATAAAACAAGTAAATAATATTTCAAGATTTTTTTTTTTTCACAACTAATGGTCAACTGAAAATAAAATAGATGAAAGATATTTATTTAACAAAAGGAAATGTTTAATAATTATTTAACTCAACTGGAATACGATTGATAAATACTAAATCAAATCTATAGACGAGAATTTTAAGTATAAATAATAAATTTCATAAATAAGTTGACTATTATACATAAAATAATTATATGGTGTGAAATTATATTATAACTATAGAAACTAAATATTTATTTACTTATTTTAAGAAATAAGATAAATTCATATAATTCTCACAATAACTTAATCATTTCAAAGGGATTAACTATTTACAATAACATTTAAACATTATGAAGTAATACTATGATTAAAGAACCTATCTTTCGAAACTACAAAATAATCACAATTATTCTTATTATTTAATAAATATGTCATCAGGTTAGAGTATAGAAATTTTTATTCATACATATGTAATAATATAAATCCCTATACTCAGAGCAGGTTCCCCATCAACAAGAAGAAGCAGGATTTGCCCTACCAATCAAATTCTCATCTAAGAGATGAGTGTCTCGCGAATCTTCTTATATAATTTTCTGAAAAATTGGTTGTAAGGGTGAGTTTCTTCCTCACCATAATCTTCCAACAAAATTCAAAATATTTATGTTTAACAATCCAAAAATGAATATTTAATCAGAGGAAATGACTAATATAATTGAGTATTATATTTTAATAAAATTCTTTAACTATCAATTTCCAACATCGTCTAATAAGTTCTTTTAATCTTTTTACAACATTATTATTTAAATTCCCTCATATTTTCTTATCACGTACGTCAGTCATATATCTCACTCACGTTACCATTCAAACTGTGATCACATTAGTTTCGGTACTCTAGGTACCTTGGGATCCCAAAATAACGTTGCCAACCCCACCACCCAGGTGACATTGGCCTTACGCCGGTGTGGATAGCCATCGGTTGGCAATACGCCCCACGAATACAACGTGTGCGCACGAGCCCCTTTGGCAAAAAGTATAGTCAGTGATTCAGTCGCGTAATGTAGTGTGAGGCCTGCGGCAGCTCCCATTGCACACTGTGTACATCACGGCATGGACCACTCCGCAATACTCTCATTCCCCCAGGTTATCAAACATTCCTGAACTATACCCCAGTGTATCTCTGTAGCTCATCCACACGGAAATTAATGACTTTAGATGGCATAAATCCACAAATTCTCGCAATTTCTCTACCCTTTAGGTAGTTCCAACTCTCATCATAAAATATTCTTTTGACCGCCATCTAAATCATTTTCTTACTTCATAACATCAAACATTGTTCTCTCATAAATGATCAATCGTATTATTCATATTTCAAAGTTTCTTTCTACCCTCTAGGTAGTCTCAAATTCTCACCATCAAACGCTATTTTAAAATAAATAAAACACTTTGGGGTGCAAATGGTAAAACGGGGTGCAAATAACAATTTAGAGCACAAAGTAAAACCAGAGTGCAAACAGTAAAAACAGAAAATAGGGGGGTGCAAATAGTAATTTTTTTTTTTTACAGATACGCTGGGCGCTCAAAAATGCGTTGAGCGGATTTTTTTTTTTTTAGGTTCGCTGAGCGAATTCCGCGCTAAGTGGATTTCGCTGCGCTAAGCGGATTCTCTCTGCGCTAAGTGGATTTCGCCCGCGCTGAGCGGATTCTTGCAGAGACGCGAAAATGGTCTCGGGTTCCAGTGATTTTTTATCCATTTTCAAAATCAAACACATCCAAACAATCATCAAACCACAGAACATCATACATTACAGATTATAACAAGAAATAAACTCACCTTAAAAATTCTTGAACAATCAAAACACAGAGAAGTTTGAATAGCTTCAAGGTTTAATCCGTCCTAAATCAAGAAATCTACATTAATCTAAGATTTCAAACGGTAAAAACGAAATTGGGAGCTTAGATTTGAGTAAAATTACCTTGATTTGGAAAAGTCAGAGAAATGAGAGTATGATTTGGAAGAAGAAATTTTTGAAAACGGAGAGGGAGAAGAAACACTGTGCGCGGAGAGAATTGGAAGAAGAAGAAGAGCAAAGGCGGTGTAGCTTTTCATATATATATATATATAATATATAAAATACTTTGAGGCGGTTATTGTTTTTTTTTTAATTTTTTTTTATATTAATATTTATTTTACTTTTTTTTTTAAAAAATAATAATAATAATTATACAAAAATAATTTCTATTAATTTTAAATATCACACACAATTAAAATACACATCCAAAAATTGAGGGTGTTACACCATTTTCTGCAAGGTGTTCCCTACTTCCCTTAAGGGAGCAGCTCTCAGTTGGTTCACACGCCTTCCAGCTCATTCTATTGATTGCTTTGACTCTTTTAGCTCTCAGGGTGTTCCCTACGAGTAGACTGATAAAGCACTTTTGTCGCGGTGCACTTTATGCAAACAATGATTCCCTCAAAAAATAAGTAATGTAGTAATAGTGGGAACCAAGATATCAATCCGTGGAAGTAAAGAGTAAAGAGGAATAAGAGATGAGTGATTCAAATGAGTGAAAAATGCATGGAATGAATGAAATGCAACCTAATAATCAAGTTAAAACTAAATGAACCTAAATGGGGTTAAATTCTATATGATATGAAATGAAATGAAAAACAGAATGCTAATTAAAAAGATGCAATGCAGATCAGTACAGAATTCACAACTTAACCAACTCAAAATTCAAGTTAAGAGCACTTACTTTTGTCAAAAATTCAAGTTGGTCAAAACTGTGAAGTAACTGCACCAAATGTTAGTAAACAATAATACAAACACTTTTTACAAAGACGTGGTTAGTAAAATATGAACAAAAATGGGGGTTGACCGAGTATCAATGATTTTGGCTAAATTTGGTGCACCAAAAGTGCACCACTCGGTCAAGTGCAATTATTTTTTATTTTTTTTAAACCCTGGTCGAGCACAAATGGTCTAATGGATGAAAGAATGAAGTGGTAAAAATCTGGTTCAGGCAAAGTTGAAGATGGCTAAGCCAAAATGCAAGATCAAGTTCTGACCGAGCCAAAACTAGCCAAAAATTAAGCCTTCTCGGTCAAGAGCTAGATCCAATCAACTTTGTTGCACCAAGAATGAAATGGCATATACAAAATGCATGGTTGGCCGAGGGAAATGATGTTATTTTTGTATTTTGGAGTTTTTAAGTGGGAGATGGCTCAATGCTATGGTTTTGGTGCGTTTTGGTTCAAATCTTGACCAGTCTGAACAGTACCACACGGTCAGAATTCAAAAACAGTGGCAAATGGATGCTATGAATGATTTATGAATGCAAAAATGAATATTTATGATTTTTCAAGATTTTTCCAGGGGGTTTTGGGATGCAAAGAAATTAAAATGGAATTTTAAAGCAAAGTAAACTAACCTACACTACCTAATGCATGAAATCATTTCTAAACTAATGCCTAAACTGGACTAACCCTAAAATAAATTCTAAATCCTATAAGAACAGATTCAAACAGTAAAGGAAAGTATTAAAATTCATAATTCAATAAATCTCTACACTACAAGGCATGAAATTTAAAGAAAGCATGAATTCAAATCAAGGAAAATGACTTTGGTGCTCAAGCCAATCCTAAGGTTTGTGATTCTTGACATTGTGAAAGCTTATCAACCGATTAAACCTTCATCATAATCTGCAAAGAATGCTTTTCTAGTTTAAACCTCCAACCGGTAAGTCTCCACTAGATAAACCAAGTCAAGAATACAAAGCAAGGCATTGTGTAGCAAGCATCATCAATTTCCCCAATTTTCATTCGGTAAATTCTAACCTAAAGCATCAAATTCTTAAAGAAAAGCATTAAAAAGAGGATGCAAAGAACACAGAACAGATTAAACACAAGAGGATCTATGGAAGAAAGAAGCGGAATCACATACACAAGTGAAGAAACAATGGCGCGCAAGAGAAAAGAGAGTGAAAGCCATGGATGCGTGAAGAGAAGAGAGAATTCGAATAACTCTGCATTAGCGTGAGGAAAAGAGAGAAAATTCGAAAGGCTCTGCATTTGATCTGTATGTAAACTTCACAACTTATGTTACTGATCTCAGTTTTTACAATATATACCTAGGCACAACTTAATTACAATAGAAACGAAGCACACAATCAAAGTTACATAGAATTTGAAACGTTTTGGCGCGCCAGCACATGTGGAATGCATTTCAGCTGAATTGAAACGCACACATCTTCTTCGTTTTAACTCCAAATGCGACGATTCAAAAGTTAATAGAAAGCTCTTTGAGTCAAGTTTAAAACGCCACCGTTCCCACCTCGTTTGGCTTTGTGGCGCGCTCTCCATAAATAAAACACTGAGAGGTGTTCATTGGGCCAATCCGGCCTGGTGAACCTCACTTAATAAGTTTATATAAATTTCAATTCAAGTCCAAATTACATGAAATCAGCGCCCAATTAAATCCTTTTAAGTTAGTTAAACAACCCAACAAGTTTCACTCAATTCGGAGACCAATCGAATCCTGGAGCCCAATTTAAGTGCATGATACTCGCTAGACTCGTGAGCTTGTGCTTCAGCTACACATGGGTCAACTTCAAACGCGTGTAGAATCTTCAATTCTTGTCCAAATTGCACGCTTCAAATTTTGGCTTAAAGCTCTGCGTGTGTACTTTAATATGCAACCAGAATCAATGAATTTGGATCTCGTTAGAAATTACAATAAATAAAACAGTGAACTATGTCAGAATCCGTTTAGAATAAAACAATGCTTAATTTAGTGTTTTTGTGCACAATTTAGTGTTAAGGCCTCAAATGGTCTAATAACTCAAATAACACTTATTTTATCATTATTAACAACTTATAAACATTAACAAAACATAATTAGATAAATAAAATAGGATAAATATTTGTCTCATCATAGACCACACCACTTGTCATCCATAGCTTTGGTAAACATTAGGTAGGAGAAGGGAGAGTCACTAAGGGCATTCATGGAGAGGTTTGGAGGAGTGGCCCTGAAGATAAGGAATCTCAATCCGGAAGTAGCATTGCACCACATGGTCACCGCTCTAAGGCCAAGACCTTTTTTTGACAGTCTGTGCAAAAAGCCAGCAGCAGACCTTGATGAACTTCGCAACCGGGCCTCAAAATTCATGCAACTAGAGGAACTTAGAGAGTTTCGTGCACAGACTCGCCCCGAGGCCCCGGAAAGACCAGCGGACAATAGGGAAGGTGACAAGGACAAGGGAAAAAGGGTGCATTTGTAGAGGTCGAAAGAGCCACGCCCTCCCCGCTATGCACATTATACCCCTCTGAATGTGGATAGAGTTAGGGCGTTAGAAGAAGCGTTGAATTCTGATTTGATTCAAACACCTAAGAAGGTCCCTTCCCCTCCCAATGCAGATTTCAACAAACATTGCAGATATTACAGGAACCATGGTCACTCTATTGAGGAGTGTGTAACACTAAAATACAAGATAGAAGAGTTGGTGCAGGCAGGGCACCTCAAAAGAACATTCAAGCATAATTAGATGATTAAGGCAGAGTTAACTCTTAGCTCAAGCCCACAGCTTTAGCCTAGTTTACGAGATTATAAATAGGTAATGAATGATAAGGTAAGAATGACTTGAGTACTGATTTTACTGTAGAGAATATTCTGTCTAAACATCTACTGACTTGAGCGTCGGAGTGTAATCAACAGGTACATTCCCATCCGGTGAAAGGAAGGCTCTCAGCATCCAAGTGAGAGGTTCACAACAGATCAAGAGAAGGACAGGTGGAAGAGGATTAAGGAGGAAGGATTAGCTTGAAGGTCCATTGTTGTTGTCGGTCCCTGTATTAACCTTTTGGCGCCCACTGTGGGGCCGAGTCAGTAACCTAGAATGGCATTCACAAGAAATATGGCGAGTCGGGAGGAATCCAGGAGGGAAGGAGGGGAATTGGGAAGAGAAGAGATAGTAGAGGAGAGAGGTGTGAACAAAGTAAGAGAAGAAGTGGCTGAGGAGGGAATGTTGATGTTAGCAGAGTTGAGGAGGGAGCTGAGTGAGTTCAAGAAGAGAAGTGCAGAAGAAATGGAAGGGCTGAGATTGGAAAATGCACGAATGAGAAGAAAGCTGGAGGAGAAGGAAAATGTGTCCTCGCATACTAAAGTGTAGGGACACTCCTAGCCAGCTTGGAGACAACCCTCAACTATGGTCCAAGAAGCACCTAGTCAGAGGGGAGGAACTCACAACACCATGGTGTCAGCCTCCATGACACCGGGAGGGGGTAGGAGGCATCCTTTTGTAGATGGGATAATGGAGACTCCCCTCCCGGTCCAGTGGAGAAACTTGACCCTAGACAGATACGATGGAACTACAGATCCTCACGAGCACATAGATGTCTATGTCACTCAGGTGGGATTGTACACAACCCATGATGCCATTTTCTGCAGGGTGTTCCCTACTTCCCTTAAGGGAGCAGCTCTCAGTTGGTTCACACGCCTTCCAGCTCATTCTATTGATTGCTTTGACATTTTGGTGATGAAGTTTGGAACACAGTTTGCCACGAGTAGACCACACCACTTGTCATCCATATCTTTGGTGAACATTAGGCAGGAGAAGGGAGAGTCACTAAGGGCATTCATGGAGAGGTTTGGAGGAGTGGCCCTAAAGATAAGAAATCTCAATCCGGAAGTAGCATTGCACCACATGGTCACCACTCTAAGGCCAGGACCTTTTTCTGACAGTCTGTGTAAAAAGCCAGCAGCAGACCTTGATGAACTTCGCAACAGGGCCTCAAAATTCATTCAACTAGAGGAACTTAGAGAGTTTTGTGCACAGACTCGCCCCGAGGCCCCGGAAAGACCAGCGGATAGTAGGGAAGGTGACAGAGACAAGGGAAAAAGGGTGCAGTTGCAGAGACCAAAAGAGCCACGCCTTCCCCGTTATGCACATTACACCCCTCTGAATGTGGATAGAGTTAGGGCATTAGAAGAAGCGTTGAATGTTGATTTGATTCAAACACCTAAGAAGGTCCCTTCCCCTCCCAATGTAGATTTCAGCAAACATTGCAGATATCACAGGAACCATGGTCACTCTATTGAGGAGTGTGTAACACTTAAAGACAAGATAGAAGAGTTGGTGCAGGCAGGGCACCTCCAGAGGCTGGTTAAGAGGAGGGATGGATGAGAAGGGTAGCAGTGGGGAAGGTATGGGGGGACAAGCAGGGCTAGTTATGGTTCAGGCTATAACCAAAAACAACAAGGAAGAGAGCAGGAGGTGAAGGATGAGGAGAGGAAGAACCAACCACTAAGGGGAGTGATTAATACCATCGCAGGTGGCTTCGCTGGAGGTGGAGCATCCAGCTCAGCAAGAAAGAGGCATCTAAGGAATATCCATTCGGTCAATGTGGCTGACAGGAGAAAGTTGCCGAGAATGCAACCTATCACTTTTACAGATGATGACTTCAAAGGAATATACCCCCAGCAGGACGATCCCATGGTGATTATAGTGGAAGCTGCCAACTTTGCCATTAGAAAAACTCTAATAGATTAGGGAAGTTCAGCGGATATACTATACTGGAAAACCTTCCAGAAGATGGAGCTATCGGCAGACGCCTTGCAGCCCTATGATGACCAGGTGGTGGGATTTTCAGGAGAAAGAGTTAACACTAAAGGGTACATAGACCTTTATACGAAGTTTGGACGAGAGGGGGAGCTGTGTAGGGTGATTAAAGTGAGGTATGTTATAATTGATGCATGCACATCATATAACATGTTGTTGGGGAGACCATCACTTAACAAGCTGGGAGCCATAGTGTCCACACCACACTTGGCAATGAAGTTCCCAACCATCAAGGGAGAAGTAGTCACTATACATGGTGACCAGAAAACGGCAAAAGAATGTTATATAGCCAACCTGAAGGCACCTCATAACTGGGAGGAAAGGAGGGAGGAAGAGAAAAGGCCGAAAAGGGAAGACATGGTGGCCATGACCAGTTTGGATCCTCGGATGAATGAAGATCCGAGAGTCCAACCCAAAGAAGAAACAGTACCCATATGTATTGGAGAGCCTCATCAAGTTACATGCATAGGGTCCATTGCAAGCCAAGAAGAGAGGGAAGTGATTCTTGGCATTTTGAAAAGGAATGTAGATGCATTTGCTTGAACTGCAGCTGACATATCGGGTATAGACCCTAGAATAATTACTCATAGGCTGTCAGTTTATAAAGAAGTGATGAAGGCTTAAAAACTAAAAACAAATATACATGGTGTTTTGAGAAAATTCCAAACAAAATGCATAATCAAGACACCACTTTCCCTTTACATTTAATCCTTTATTTAGTATTCCTTCTATTTCTTAGTTTAATTTCTAATGTTGGTTTAATTTCTTATTAAGCTTAATTTTAATTGGGCTTATTTTCCTTTATTTTGTAAGACTTTCTAAAGGCACCACACCTTGGATAAGCTCACCCCCATCACATTTTAGGCTTTGGAGCCATCAAATGCTTTGAGGGGCGCACCCCCCTTCATGCTGCCACGTTTTTTGCACCTTTTTTAGAGTATCAAGCCCATTTTGAATTGCTTTTAGCACCCCTTTGCGGCAGCCCACATCTTTGGCCCTTTAGAAAGGTGTAAACCTAGTTTCTAGACCATTCTTTAGGGTTAATTTACATGTAATTTCAGCTGCATTTGATTGTAATTTGGGGGCCATCCAAGACTATAAATAGGGCTCCCATTCACCTTCTAAGGGGACTTTTGAATGATAGAAATTTCGTGAGAAATTTTCAACTTGTGTTGTGAGTGTTTCTCACCCTCTCTTAGCCTTATCTTGAATGTGATTCAAGTGGCGGCACCACCACTTATCTTGGGTATCCACCACCCAAGTGGTGTGACTCATCCATTGTCATTTCACTTCATTTGGTTCTTATCTTCTTTCCACTTATTTTATGTTATGTTGATTTTTATTTCCATTTGCCTACCATGTGTTTGATTAATTGTCCCAACATCATATTTCCTTTTCCTCCTCTTGAATCCCATATGAAATGAACCTTCACATCTAGATCACACCATGTTATCTTAATGTCCAGTGGGGATTTTCTTTGGGGTTTTCCTCTAAAATCAATCTAATCTTCACTCAAACCATAATCCATAAAAGGGACCTACATCATTTGGTATCATGAGCTAGTTTCTTTGTTGTCTTGCCTATATTTAATGTTATATATCATTGATGAATAGAATGTTCAAGGTGCAAATAGGAAGAAGCATGAAGGTTTATGTGGATGATATGGTAGTCAAGTTGGACTCTTGTGACAACCACATCAGAGATTTGGACGAGATATTCTCGGTCCTACGAAGGTATAGTATGAAGTTAAACTCAGAAAAATGTGTTTTTGGTGTGTAGGGAGGAAAATTTTTGGGCTTCATGCTGACCAGCAGGGGAATTGAGGCGAATCCAGATAAGTGTCAGGCAATCATTGATATGAGGAGTCCTAGCAACATGAAGGAAGTACAGAGGTTGGTGGGGCGCTTGATGGCTCTATCCCGATTCACCCCTACCCTGACCGAGAAGGTACGTCCAATAGTCAAGTTGCTCAAGAAAGCATCCAAATTCAAATGGGACGAAAGGTGACAAGCTAGGTTTGAAGAGATAAAGACCTTTTTGGCCTCTCCACCCATTCTCCAAAAACCACAACTTGGACGCGAGCTCATTTTGTACTTATCGGTCTCAGATAGCACTCTCAGCTCTGTTTTAGTGCAGGACCTAGAAGGAGAAATAAGGTCCACCTATTACATCAGCCGGATGCTGCAAGATGCCGAGATGCGATACCAGTTATTAGACAAGGTGGCCCTAGTAGTAGTCACAACCGCAAAGCGCCTTCGACAATATTTTCAAAGTTATAAAGTGACTGTCCGAACTGATTATCTCAAGCCAAAATACTCAGAAAGCCAGAGCTATCTGGAAGGATGATCGCTTGGACCGTGGAGCTATCGGAATTTGATATCTCTTATGAAAAGAGAGGAGCTATCAAAGCTTAGTGTTTGGCTGACTTTGTGGGGGAGCTACAAAGGGAAATGATTGAAGACAGAGAAGTAGGATGGTGGAAGTTGTTGGTGGATGGGTCGTCCAACAAGCAGGGAAGTGGGGTAGGATTTGTGTTGGAAGGATCGGGAGGTGTCAAAGTGGAACAATCACTGAGTTTCCAATTCAAAACCTCAAATAACCAGGCTGAATATGAGGCGTTAATAGCCGGATTGGCATTGGCAAAAGAGATGGAGGCTGAGAAGATTGATTACTATACTGACTCACAACTGGTAGTTGGCCAGTTGACGGGGGAGTTCCAAGTGAAGGACCCTTTTATGCTCAGGTATTATCATTGCACCTTGAGGAGGTTGGAAGGTTTCGAAGCTAGCAAGGTGAGTCACATTCCAAGGGCCGAGAACACCAGAGCTGATACCCTTTCAAAATTAGCAACCTTTAAAAAGGGGCAACATCATCAAACAGTCATCAAACATACCTTGAGCCACCCGTCCATTGAGTCAAGCGACTGTCAACAGGTAGAGGTCCAATCCACTTGGATGACACCATATTATCAGTTTTTGGAATAAGGTCTGTGTCCAGCAAGTGAGAAGGAAGCTGCATTATTCAGAAGGAGAGCCTCCCGGTTTGTGTTGATTGGAGGAGAGCTGTTCAAAAGAAGCTTTGATGGCCCTTTGTTGAAGTGTCTTAGGCCAAACCAAACAGCTTATGTGCTAGATGAGTTGCATAGGGGAATTTGTGGATCCCATTCAAGAGGAAGGTCCATGGCAGCCAAGGTGCTAAGAGCAGGTTTCTATTGGCCTATTATCTGGGAAGATTGTGCTCAATACGTTCGAAAATGTAAAGAATGTCAAATGAATGGTGATCTCATACACATGGCACCTAAAAAGCTCCACCATGTTACCTCACCTTGGCCCTTTGCAACATGGGGAATGGACATTGTGGGTCCTTTCCCAATAGCCAAGGGACAGTGCAAGTTCTTACTAGTGGCAGTGGACTACTTTACCAAGTGGATAAAAGCAGAGCCCTTGGCCAAAATCACAGCAGCACAGGTCCAAAAGTTTGTATGGAATAACATAGTGTGCAGATTTGGCCTCCCTCGTACTATTATCACAGATAATGGAAAGCAATTTGTGGATAAAGAATTAAGGGCATTCTATGAAGGTCTAGGCATTCGACATGCTACCAGTGCAGTAGAGCACCCACAAGCTAATGGACAAGCCAAGAGCGCCAACAAGGTAATACTGAATGAGTTAAAGAAGAGGTTAGGGGCAGCTAAAGGGAGATGGACAGAAGAATTAATAGAAGTTCTATGGGGATATAGATGCACCCCACAGTCATCTACAGGAGAAACACCTTACAGCCTCATATATGGGGTGGACGCCATGCTCCCAGTCGAAATTGGAGAAATCAGCCCAAGGAGGAGGTTCATTGACATGGGAAAAAACGAAAAAGCCATGAAGGTAGAATTAGAGCTGTTGACAGAGCTAAGGGATAAGGCCTATCTTAGGCAGGAGGCTTGTCGGCTAAGAGCAACCAGAAGGTTCAACTCAAAAGTGAGGCCGAGAGCCTTCCAAGAAGGAGATTTGGTGCCCAGAGTGAAAAGCGCAACAAGGAGGGATCCGACAGATGGCAAATTCGCACCAAATTGGGAAGGCCCATTCAAAGTAGTTAAGGTACTGGGAAATGGAGCTTATCACCTCCAAGATCTAAATGGGAAGCCTGTAACATCCCAATTTTTGAGAAAAAAAAATGTATAATAAATATATATATATATATATATTTGTAACTAAATTATTTAGTTAAATAATTATAATTGGGTTTACAAGATAAAATAAAATATTTTTTGAAATAAAATATTGGATTAGTGGTTATAAATAGATATTGTAAATTTATTAATATTTTATCAAATATTATTATCAGATTATTAGTATTTTAAAATATATGAAATTATTATAAAAGATATATCAGAAGATTATTAATATATTAAAGATATTGTGAGATTATTGATAAAAGATAATTTTGTTAATATTTGGAAAGATATTATTAATCGAATATGTTCTTCAAAACCCCGACTCTACCTATATAAATAGGCGTCAGACCCTCTCTATTTTTCATTCCAAATTTTCCTAACCTTTGGGAAAAGTCTCAAAGGAGACGACTAGGGGCGATACGTGAGGAATTAGGAGCATAGCGTCTCGAGGCGTCACGTGGTACATTGCGGAGCGTAGCATACAAGACGTCTTTATTCGAGGTAAGAGGGGGAGTGGGGAATGTCTCGCATATGGGATGCATATGAGGATTTTAGGTAGAGAGGCAACCCCTAAGCCTCATAGGATTGTTTATTTTGAGGCAATCATAAGTCCTCAATATGAATTTGAGGGAAATATCCTATATTTATAAAAGTTGATGTTTTTATAAATTATTATAAGTTGTTGTTTTTATTACAAGTTGTTGTCTTTGTGTATATATAAACAAGGTATGTAGGCTGGAAACCAGTTGTTAACATCCCTTCGTTTGAAGGTCTAAGATGCAATCTGGTATAACAACGCCACGTACCACTTTTCTTACTCATAGTTTTCTTCTTTTAC
>BDMB01000098.1:0-31394 GCA_016859785.1 Macrotyloma uniflorum | reverse complement strand
TCTGAAATCAATATAAACCCCCAATTGACCTAATTTTGGGAACGAAATTAGAGTAATTGGGTTTGATAAAATCAACTTCACTGCTGAAATTTCTATTAGTCTTTAAAGGAATTTAAAGGGTTTTGGGAATTTTTAGGGTTTCTTATCAAGACATTGACAGAAACTAATATTAGTTTAATTATAATAAAGGCTTTAATAGAGATGGTGCAAAGTTTGAAGGATTACAGTTAAGTCTAAATTCCTATACACTTTACTGCATTTGATTTATTATCTACTTCTTCCTTTCGTTATTATTATTCCAATCAATCTGAATCTGATTCTACTCGAAACCCTTAAAGAGTGCATTGGATGGCTGACTAAACAAAGAAACCCAACTGGCTAAGCCAACAGGACGAGTATTGAAGAAATGCAAAAAAGCAGCAGGGGTGGGGACAAATAGAAAAAGCTGCACAAAGAACACGAAAAGCCTGAATATAGGCTCATCCATTGGGGTGAAGTTGGGTAGGCGCCACGTTAAGCGCGCCGAGGACACCCATACTGAAGTCATCCAAAGGAAGACGAACACGCAGATCAGTGAACAGACAAGCATACATGTAAAAGAAATCTCTTTTATGACCCTCTCGACCGTGGCATACACGGTCTGCTCGAGTACAAGCAAGGGCATAGAAGAGGTCACCCTTGACCTCGGGGAACATTACCTCATGAGTCCCCATAAAATCTTTCATCTCCCTAGATCTATAGAAACGAGAAACATACTGGGTCACACCTTAAGAAACCCACTCATAACTTGGACGAGGAAGAGCATCAGTTTTCTGCATGTCAGCTATTTCCCTCTCATCCCTCGAAGTCGTACAATCCTCAGATTCAGCAATCTTACTGATATATGAAGTAGAACCCTCACCCGAAGACTCTCCGGTATTCCTAACCAGACGAACCGAGCTCCCCCTCGAAGAACCTTCTGAACCCGACGACACCTCGACCACAAAAAAGGAAGTCATCATACCAGTTAGAAAGATTAATCCCAAGTGACAGAAAATGAAGCACAAGTACGACTAAGGTCAATGCCATATTTATAGAAGCGAGGAGGTGCCACGAAACGTCGCAACGAAGAGGAAGCAGCAGCGAGGTGGGACTTCCAATTTAAAACTCCACATCCAATAAAAACGTGGACACGTAGGCATGGGCCCAAACCTGTTCAACCCGAACTTTCAAAAAACGACCCGAGCCCAAACATGCCCCATATTGTCAAGATAAAGCCACAAGGCCCACACTGAAACAGTGCCCAACTCCAGTTTTCAGCCTCTTCAGATGCTTCAGCCATCAAAACACACCCTTCAGCTCTTCGAGGCTTGGGGGCAAGTGTACTGATATAGGGTTCACTCCTTAAAACCAACACAACGAAGCCGAGGAGAACACAGCTTAACAGGAACTCTCAGGAGTAAACCGGGGACTCCTCGGTATTATTAATTAACACAATCAGAAAGATTAACAGCCTAAGCAGGATTATCCACGCCTAAGCATTATGCTAAGTGAAGGCCTAAGGCAGAAAATCGGCCCAGTAAGCAGGCCCATCTGAACCACTATAAATAGAGGTAGCAAATGAAAGGTAAACAGTTTTTTCCACGGTGCATTAATTACTGTTGATCTCCTTACTGACTTGAGCGTCGGAACGCCTTCGCAGGTACCCCCACCTGTCAGACCGAGGAGACCACGAAGTGGAGAGAGGACAACACCAGCCCAATACTAGAAGACCGAGGACTAGTCATTCCAGTAAGACCGTATCTTGGGAGTCACCAATTCCAATAAGAACAATTATTATTATACTTCATAATAATAATAATATTATTATTATTATTATTATTATTATTATTATATATTTAAAAGATTTTGAACTCTATTTTTTATTTCTATTTATTGAAATAATTTCTTTTTATTATTATTTAATGTATTTAATTAATATATGTAAAAATTATTATAATTATGTAAAATATTATTTTAAATATATTTTATATTATTTAATATCAGAAATAATTTCTTTTTATTATTAATTAATATTTATAAAAATTTTATAATTATGTAAAATATTCATTTTAAAGTTATTTTATATTATTTAAATTAAAAAATAATTTTAATATACAAAAGTCATGCTTCCATGCACGACTTCTTCATTTTTTTTTTAAATAATAAAATAAAATCGTGTTAGCATATATGACTTTACGTTTCTTAACAAAAAAAATTTGAAGTCGTGTATGGAAACACGATTTTTGTGTATTGAAAACACAATAAAGATATGAAGTCGTGCATGAAAACACGATTTCTACAAAATTTCATGCTTCAAAACACGACTTGACCCAAAACTGTAATATTGGATCAAAATTACCCGTGAACGTAATTTGCCTGTGAAAATAACTCCTCCGTGTAAAAAAAAAGCCGACACAGTAGATTGTCCCATTTCTTCACACCAAAACTACCCAAACCCAATATTTGAATATTTTGTTCTTCTCCAAAATTCCTTACCACACTACAATGGCCTTGTTTCGTGTATACACCAGTGGCAACTCATTCACAAAGTTGAATATCCCCTCCACTGAAACCTCATCTCTGAAAGAATTCCAAGTGGCTCTGACCTTTGGCAGAGACTACAATGGCAAAGACTCAACCAATGGAAAGTTCATACCATACTGGGACACAACAACTGTCTCTCCCCTAGTCATTGCCAATTTCAAAGAAAACCATGCCAACACCACCAAAGTGCTTATCACCATAGGAAACCAAAACTCCCAATTTCCCTTCAAAATCAACGAGGATAACGTTCCTGCATTGGTTTCCACCGCCACCGAATCCCTCACACACCTCATCAAAGCCTACAACCTCGATGGAATCGACATTAACTACGAGAGCATCGAGGTTAGCAACTCCGCCATCTTCGTTCACTGCATAGGGGAACTCATAAAGGCCCTGAAGGACAAGAAGCTCATAACTGAGGATTCTATATCTCCAAACAGAGCCACCGGTGACGAATTCTACAAGCCCTTGTACCTGGAGTATGCAGATTATATCGACACTGTTGCGTATCAGTGTTCTGCGGATAAGGTCATAGAGATACCCTCGCCATATGAAGCGAAAAAGGTTTTGCTTGGATATAGCGGCGTGCCGGAGGACTGGGCTGTTGTTTCGCCACCCGTTTTCTTTGTTGCTTTCTTTTTGCTTCTGAATTGGGAGGCCATTACTGGTGCCTCCATTAAGGTTACCAATTCCTCCATCAGCTACTTTCCTCCCAAGTGGATCATTGACATCATCTATTTCTTCTCCAATCCTGGACCTTTCAGGCTTCGCTAGGATGAACAAAACTACGCAACAAAATTCTATGATCTGATATGCAAGCAAGAGTATATAGTGTGCACTGTTTTATCAAGACTTCAACTGTCATGTGTTTTTTTTTTTTTTTTGGAACAGTTTTCTGGTATGCATCTGTTGAATAATATAAACATATATATAAAAGTTCCATTTGTGCATGTTTTTAGGTAATTTTTTTTATGGCTAAAAGAAAAGAGAATATATAAACTATCCAAGTAGGGTTTGGTGTAGTTTTTTTTCTTCTAAATTATGGATATAATTTTTTTTTATAATATTATGAAAATAGGTAATTCCTATTTAATAATATGATTTTATGAAAAAGAAATATTATATATATATATATATATATATTAAATAAAAACCATGTTATATAACATAATTTCATAATTTTTTATAAGAAAACAAAAATCATATTATTTAATATAATTTTAATTTTTTAACATAAAAAAATTATAGAAATATGAAGTTATTTCATTAAAAAAATAGCTAAGCATATCAAATGTTAATTAACTGGTATGGCTTCTATTTTGATAAAAAAAAAAAAATCATGTTAATCCTTATTTTTTATTTAAAAAGAATGAAGACGCATTAAGTATCACGATCTTCTCTTTTTTTTTTTTTAAAAAAATAAAACTATATTATTTATTTAAAAATGAAAAGGTGAAGTTTTTGCTTAATAATACGATAATCGAACTACCAAATACATTTTATGTATTTTTTTAAAAATTATATTAGTAATTTTGTTTACAAAATTATACTATTTATATTAAAAAAAACCTAATTCATTAAATAAGATTATACTTAATTAATACACATAACAAAGGATTATTAAATACCATTAATAAAAATAAAATAAAAAAATATTGAAAATTATAATAATATATTATAAGAAAATTATTATTATTATTATTATTATTATTATTATTATTATTATTATTATTATTATTATTATTATTATCGGATTGTCATGTAAATGTATTATATAGAAAATGTTTTAAAATATCACTAACCAAATAAAATTATTGAAATCTCTCTTTTTTTTTCTATCATTATAAATATTATTTTATTACACATTGTATTTTATGATTGATTTAAAATTTAATTATATATATATATATATATATATATATTAAATAATGAGCAATGCAGAATAAAAATGACAGGGCTTTGTGAGGCACCTTGAGTTTGACGTGAATGGAGATTCAAGTTCCAAGTGTCACACGTTCTATGTTCCTTCCTTCCCCCTCACATATATAACGACTTTCTCAGGCTCATTCAACGACTTCAACGGTTCTCTCTCAACCGCTTTCGATTCGCAATTCTGCGTTCGCAGCTCCAATCACGAGCTCTTGCTGCAACCAATCAACCATGTCGTTTTCCGATTCCGAAACCTTCCACGGTGGAGCATCGGAGTACAAGCCGTTCCGCCAAATCAGCCGCGACCGTAAGATCCGTTTCCTTCGCATTCGCATTTCTCTTTTCCTTTTCGCTTTCTCTTTTGTTCCCCGTTTAATGTATTTTGTTTAGGATTAGAAACTTGGCTTTGAAGCTTCGTTTTCTCGCTATTGAACGGAGCTCAGCATCGAAACATCTCTCAATCTGCATTTTGTTTGGAGATTGAATTTCGGAGTCTCATTTGAAACTTTTGATACATCGTGTTTGTGATTTTTCTTTTTTTTTTTTTAATTTTCCGTTTTATTTTTCTACAAACTTTTGAAACGTCCATTCATCTAGAAAATGAATAAGTAGGTTTGTCTCGTAGAAAGTTGTATGAAAGTAAATATGAATTTCGTAACTATGACTTTCGCTGGAAATTTGTGGCTCTCCATCTGCATTTCGTTTGGTTTGGAAGTCTGTCATTTGCAACTGAACAATAAATTGTTTTTACGAATGTGAATAATGAATTTAGATAGATTTAGTAAAGTTTCATATTCAAATTTTATGCATCGATTAAGTTATTAGTAATATATTCTACAATAATGTCATAATAACATAAAAAAATGTTCTATTTGTGATTTTTGTTGTTGTTTTAGTTTTCTTCTTAACTTTGATGAGTCCAATAATCTAGAAAAGGAATCCTTTGAGAGGAAATTTTGTGCAATGTAATATGAATATCGTAGCTGTGGTCTTTCCTTATTTTTATTTTAAGTATTTAAATCAAATAGGAGAGGAAATTTAATTAAGTACTGTGCATGTACTGGCTTCACTTTCATGACTTGTTTCGTAATCATTTTTCATGGTTGGATGCTAATAGGGTTATTATATGAAATGCTTAGATCGGCAAAGTCACCCGATTCGAAGGCATGGAAGGTTTGTCTTCAGACTTTAATGTGGATATATTTACCATGTTGTTTATATCTTCTCATCTCATTTTTAGTTAATTCAAGCTGATATACAGCTGATGTTGGTCACTTTTTCCTTACTCTCACAGGTGCTCATAATGGATAAAGTCACGGTGAAAGTTATGTCACATTCGTGTAAAATGGCAGATATTACAGACCAAGAAATTTCCTGTGAGAACCCTACAAAAACGATATCGCGTTTTGACTTTATCTATTTTTCTGCACGTCTTCTTCAAGAGCCCATTTACTATTTATGACTGAGGGCACAAAATGTATAGGAGTGATTATGGACATCACTGGCTTTGTTAGAAGCACTTATCATTAATGATAACGATCCAATGGTCTAACACATACGAAGTGATTATAGGTGTCAAATGCTACTCGTTTCTTCCAACAATTTCAAAAAGCCAGGCAATGAGATTAGGATTGTTTCTCAGAATGTATGATATTTTAAGTGATTGGTGAAAAATAAGGAGTTAAAGGACAAAACTTACATGGATGTCTTTTTTAAAATTCTGCAACACATATTTGGGAGAAGTTATTTAATACTATCATAAACAACAATGGGTGTCATAATTTGATTAAGGAACTTGTCCAAAATATAAAATCGTTTGCCACGATACTTTTCATTCGTTAAGTCAAATTATCATGTTGCACATGATATCGGTTAGTCTGTCTTTCTCCAGTAGATAGTCCTCTCCACTCCAATTGGCAATGTACATTTGTCAAGCTCGTTTAGATTTGGATATTGAACATTAAATGATATGCTCTTTTCTTTTTTTCCTCTGTTCATTTTATCTTATGCTTTTCCTCTATATTTACTGAACCAACTTTACAACAGCATCTGTTCTGTGCTTACTCTGTTAAAACATTGATATAGTATGTTAATATCATATTGCAGTGGTTGAAGACCTATTTCGGAGAAGGCAACCATTACCATCTTTGGATGTTATTTATTTCATGCAACCTTCTAAAGAGAAGTAACTTCATCTCTTAATTAAAATTTTCCATACTTTTATGTCAGCAATATTTGTAAGAGTATCATGTAAAAATTAAATAATTGTTTTATAATTCCAGGACAACTCTTTCATTATAACACAATATTAATTGGACTTTCATAGATATTAGCATTTTCTTTATCATCCTTTTTGTTATTAACATAGGGACACTAATTTTGCAAGCATTCACTTTGAAATTTCCATGCTTGCAAATGTGTATATATATATATATATACACACACACACTTAGTTGGATGAGCTTTTCCATTAAAATTTATAGGAGAGAAAAATAGGAAGAAATGTTAAAATTAGCTTCTCTATTAGTTAAACTTAGCTTATGCTCAAGCTATTTTGTAGCAACTCTCTCATAATTTCTCTACATTTTCATTTTTAACTTGTATATAATCTAAGTTTAATTTATGAAGGAATTTATTTCATTTTAAAAAAAAAAAATTCTCTTAGATGTCTTTATTAAAAATTTCATCCAAATAGACTTATATATATATACTCACATGTGTGTAACCTAGTCTGACTATTTGTAGATCATGTTTATTGATCACAAGAAGAGGCTTCATGTTGTATCAAAATAAAATATTCCAAGTGTTTTTAAATTATTTACTACTAGGAAATTGTTTTGTAAGAATTATGTTGGGAACGTGCGTGATATTATCAATTGAGAGTTGTGGATATATTTTTCCCTTTAATTCAATAAGAGACGTCTGTGTAATAATGGCTGGGAAAAGAGAGAAAGAGAGAGTATGTTAAATAATTTAAAAGAAATAACTAGGAGACGTAATAGCTGATTCTTCTTCTTACCTTGCAGTAGGAAACCAAAGTTTTGTGAACCATCACCATAGAGAGATTCTCAGGTTGCAAGGATTTTATATTATTCAGAAATTTCTATTAAGTTGATAAAAATAAGACAATTTTGTGTTGGCTCTAGGTGTTCTATGAATTATGAAGTGATCATGCTCGCACATACAAATATTTGGAGTATCATTGTATTCATAGAGGTACAGAAAAGATTAAACAGAACGACGACCATTACCATTAGAGTATGGGACTTGCATAATGCAAGATGTCATAGAGAAATAGTTATAATTTTTTTTTATAAAATCCAGGTATTGTAGCGTGCCTCTCCATGTTCCCCTGCCTTGAAAATACAATGATCCATTAATGTACAACTGCATTATGGTAAAAGTGAGGAAAACAAAAACAGCTTCTGAGCCTTGATGCCTACACCAAATAATAATAGTAACAAGAATTGACAGTAAAAAACTGATTTCCGTCAACATGGATGTTTTCATTAGCTCTTAGCATCAGTTTCAAATAATTGAAACTTGCACAGCACTGGCAACTTTATATGTAAAATTGTCTATGCCATCTTTTGATGTCTATGCAATTCATCAATCTACATTTCCTTCTTAATCTGTCAGCAATACAAGGCCACAATGATTTGTATTAAATTCTAAGCCAGGGTTCAATTATTTCTCTAATCCCTTTTGTTTCTAATTTTATTTCCATTTTAACCCCGTCAACTGTTGTCTTCGATGCATTAATTTGAACTGACTTCTTTTCTCTGTTGTTCCTTTTGTTTTTACTGGCATAGTTTATCCATATTAAACATATCTTTTGCTAGCTTGCAGTGTGGTCATGTTCCTGTCTGATATGTCTGGAAGGGAGCCCCTGTACAAGAAGTATGGGAAGCATTCTAACCCCAAATTTAATATTGTCATTTCTTAAGCTTAACTCAGGACAAAACTTACAGCATTTTGTTTTTCATTTTTTCTTTTTTAAATGGGGTGGCGATTGTGTTTCCTCTCTTCCTCTGCAATGTTTCAGAGCCTATATATTTTTCAGTTCACCTATCCCAAAGGAACTTGTAAACCACATCAAGTGTGATACTAGTGTCTTACCCCGCATAGGTGCATTGCGAGAGGTCAAGATTTTGTTGTTTCTTTCTATCTAGTTGTTATCAGCAAGGGGTCAGCATCAAATTGTTTATTTATTGAAATTACTTTTGGTTCTATTTTGCAGATGAATTTGGAATATTTTCCAATAGATAGCCAGGTACTTATTGAACTTGACAATTTATCTGGAGTATTTACTTTCATTCATACCTGGAAAGAAATAGTTTAGTTGTTCATGGTACTGTCTTAGTTGCAAGAATAAACTACCTGGATGAATTTACTGCTTTCAAAAAGGAATTCCTATATGCATAATTTTTTCGTATGATCCTAAGGTTTTATTTATATTTTTAACCTTGCCAAATCTAAATTTAGCAGCGTTCTCAAGGAGTTTGGGATTGCAGTGCATTCGAAGTCATGATTTACGTGACACGACAATTGTAATAGTATATGCTATTGTAGTTGTTTTAAAGCGAAGAATCACCTTGACCTTTTAAAATGATGCTCAAAACGAGGGAAAAAATGGTTTTTTCTACTGAGATGTATATCATGCAGGCAGGGGCAGATCTTCTTGAGAGCGGGAGGCGTCTTGACACTCCCATATTTTTCCTCAACATATATATAAGTCGATTTTTTTAAAAAATATGATTTTCAATTTTATTATATTTTATACTTTTGGCACCCCAAAAATATTTTACTCTCCGAAAATATTCAGTGAAGCTCGTTACTGGATGCAGGGGTTTACCACTGATCAAGAAACAGCAATGGAGGAACTTTATGGCAACATTCAGAATACTCGCAGATTTAACACCTGCTTGAATAATATGGCAATTCGAATAGCTACAGTTTTTGCTTCATTGAAGGTATTACCTACAGAACTTATACTCTATATTTGTAACTAACGTAGGTTAAGATGTTAATGGACGACTCTCAACTCACTGTAACGAGAGAGTTGCAGGTACTTTTAAGTCATCATTTTTCTTCTTTTCTCCCTGTTTGCTTTTTACATATTTTTATATAATATGTAGCCTTTCTAATTTTTTTCATTCCTTTTCGGTGTGTTTATATTTATTTTCACTCAATCAAATAATTATTAAATTATGATTTCCTGGGATCCAATAAATTTCTTATTTGTGACCACTTCTGTAATTTTTACCCATTATTTCAGTCAAGCATGGTATGGTTGTTTACGTGGGTGGCCAATTTGAGTCAAAATAAAACTAGATTACTCTTTACTTGTAATGTAAGGTAACAAAAGGCATTCTTTTAATGGCTAAATTGAGTTAAGATTAATCAATGAAGATAAAAAAATCATTTATAAGATTATCATGATAGTAATTTAATGTGTTCAAGATAGTAACTATTATTGATTGAGATGTTTAAACGTAGTCAATTGTGATCTATCTATAGCATGCTTTCAAATTCTACAAAAGTTATACTTGATTTTCCCTAAATTCCTTATCTTCTCCATATAAGGTCCTACGAGAGAGTATATCCATATGTTTCTATCTTTTTAGGAGTTTCCTTGTGTCTGGTATCGTGCTGCAAAGGAAAGTGACGAGACTACAGCAACAGCGGTTCGAGAATTAGTTCCTACCAAGCTTGCTAGTGCTGTTTCCGAAATGGTTTCTAAATATAAATCAACCATTCCAAGTTTTCCTCAAAATGAAACTTGTGATCTGCTCATTGTTGACAGATCCGTAGATCAGGTTAAAATCTCTTAACAATGAATGTCTCCCTTTATATCTCACCTTTTGATAACTGTGTTTAATCTGCATCACAGATTGCTCCTGTTATTCATGAATGGACCTATGATGCTATGTGCCATGACCTGTTGAATATGGATGGAGATAAATATATGCATGAGGTATGACTTTTTTGTTTCTTTGCCCTTCCCTTCATTATTTATAAAAAAAATAAGGCTACTAAAATTTAAACTTTAGATTTACTAATAAAAAAATTATTTGTTATTAGTTTTTATAAAACAAAAAGGCTACATATATTGATAAAAGAATCAAAGCTCTCATTAAATCTCAATTTATTTTTGGCATCACTTTCTTTCTATTGAGTTGGCCTTCAGGTATTCAAGTGTGCATTTTGCTGTTTCTGATTTAAACATACGAAATTATGTTAGGTTCCTAGCAAAACCGGGGGTCAACCTGAGATTAAGGAGGTCCTTCTACAAGATCATGATGCAGTCTGGCTTGAACTTCGCCACACTCATATAGCAGATGTACGTCTCTTTGACTATTGGTATATTTGGATAAAGTTTTTATAAATATTTATTAAAAAAAACGAAATAAGGATTTTGTTAAACTGAAATTAGTTGATGCAATATTAAATTCTCTAAAATTTATATTTAACTAATGCCTAAATTAATTTTAATTTATAGAAAAATTATTATTATGATTATTATTATTATTATTTATAGGTAATTTTATTCAATATACCTTATATTTATCAACTCACAATTCATATATCTTTTAAATCTCACTGCTCTTTTACCGACTTTAATACCAGGCTAGTGAAAGACTGCATGACAAGTTTACCAATTTCGTATCAAAGAACAAAGCAGCACAAATTCAACAAAGAGGAAGGTTTGCATTGGCACCTTTCTTCTTCCTTTATAAAAAATAATGGCCATTTCGTGAAATGCCTCCAAATTAATTAAGGTCCTAGCTTTCACTATGTTGTCATTATTCACTTCAAGTATGATATGTTTGGCAAGGTTTTTTTTTTTTTTTGAAAAATAATTACTTTTCTTTAGAATCACTTAGAAAGGTTTTTTGTTAAAAAAATATTTTGCTAATCCAAACACATGGTGATAAAACCGAAGGAGAGAAGAAGAAGAAAGGATTATAATAAAAGGAAAAATCTCTTTGTTTGCTTTGCAACTAAACGGAAAATATGAATAATATACTATTATATTTTTATAAATATTAAGTGGAGAGCTAGCTTGTATAAGGCACGTCTGTTTTTTTTTTTTTTTTTCGTTTAAATATACTTAAACTACAAAAGTATTGTGAGATTTATTAAACAAAGAGTGAAACCTATATAATTTTGTAATTTTAACAAATTTCATTCAATAATAAAGTGTATTTGAATGACTTTGTAAGATTTTGTATTGTTAGTATCTCTAAATTTTTTATGGAAGGAAAGCAAAATTAAATAACATCTCATTAAAATTCTATAAAACATTATAATCCATTTTACCTTTGAGAGTCTCTCTCCCCTTTCCTTCTCTAGGTTCTCGTCTGACTAAATCTATTAGTCTTTAAATCTCAGATGCATTTAAACCTTATATTTTTATTTAAAATAATTTGTTGTTATTATTGTATGGAGATAAATAATATCATAAATATGGAATTTGTGGTCGAATGGGTATAAATTCCGTAATATTAGTGGCTAATATTTCAATATATAAGTCAACAATACAGAGCAAGAATTATGTGATACTTGGCCCATGTTAGAAAAGCCTAAGACTCAAAAAGTGGGCAACTTATAAAGTTAGTTACTTAAATAGTTGACGTTGTACCTAAATAGGAGGGAAATAATAACAGGTAGGGTTTACAGAGTTATAGAAAGCCAGAGAACCAATTCAGGGAATTAGAGTGAGAAAGGAACCATTAGGATCTATATAGTGGTAGAGGGTATAAGTAATGTACATAAGTTCTAAGTTTCATTCTTGTTGGGAAGTATTGGTATTACATTATTCTGCTACTTTGAAAATCAATGGTGCAGTGACAGTGTAGATAGAATGAGAAGAGACAAAGAAGGGTAACATGGGATAAGAAACGAAGAAAAAACAGATTCTATTATTCTGATTAAAATACAAATGAATGTAATGTATATACACAGAAACAAAACAGAAAATAGAAAATAATAACTGCATAACAGATTGCAATTATTATACAGCTGTTCTAATAGTTCCCCTCAAGCTACACCATGGATGTTAAGGGTGTTAAGCTTGCTCATAATATCATTGAATGTGCTAGATTCCAAAGTCTTTGTAAAAATATTTGCAAGTTGGTGCTTTGTAGAGATAGGAAGAAGTTGAAAGAGTTTGGCTTGAAGTTTTTCTCTTACCACATCACAATCGATCTCAATATGTTTTGTCCTTTCATGGAAGTTAGGATTGTTTGAACCCAATCTTCCTTAAAAATTCAGAAAGTTTGGCAAATCACTGCCTACTAGCTAGTTTTAACCCATAAAGTGATTTTTTAAGCTTACATACCTGGTTAGGCTTAGCTGTGTTGACCCCTGGTGTGGTGGAATCATATATATACCTCATCCAATTCTTCATGCAAGAATGCATTGTTGACGTCTAGCTGTTTTAGGAACCAGTTTTGTGTTGTTGCAACTGCCAACAAGAATCTCATAGTAGTGATCTTAGCCACGGGAGAGAAAGTGTCTAGATAATGTATCCCTTCCATTTGTGTGTATCCCTTTGCTACTACTACCTTGTCTTATATCTCTCTATACTCCCATCTGCTTTGTGCTTAATTTTATATACCCATTTATAGCCAATGGGTTTCTTACCTTGTGGTGGATCAACAATATCCCAAGTCTTGTTTGATTCTGGAGCTTTAATTTCCTTGTTCATAGCTGTACGCCACTCTGGAACATCTTTTGCCTCTTGATAATTCTATGGTTCCTTGTCAAGGCTTATTGCCATTGTGTATTTCAGTTGTTTCTTTGAAAGTTTTTCATAGCTCACAGTTTTAGATATGAGATAAATTTTCTTACCATTATGGAATGAGTTAGCCACTTAGTGATGATAGTCTTTGAGAAATGCTGGTATTCTCGTACTTCTAGTGGACCTTCTTGGGCTGTTGGTGCTATTTGCACTTATTTCAGACTCATGAATGTCAGTTTGTATGTCGCTGCTTGCATTAGGGTCGTTTGTATCTTGATTGTCATCAACTTGATACCTACGTGGATCAATCAGATGGCTGAAGCAGTCCTGATCCACTTCCTCCTCTTGCTGCATATTTGTGTTAGTTTTGAAAGGGAAAATATGTTCATAGAATATGATATCTCTAAATATGAATATTTTTTTGGTTTTGAGATCAAGCATTATGTGACCCTTGGTTCCATTCTTGGATCCAAGAACAACACATTTTTTGACTCTAGGGTCAAGCTTCTTCCTATGTGTATCAAGAGTACAAGCATAACATAAGGGAACCAAAGACTCTCAAACTTTCCAAATCGGGGGTTTGCTTATGGATTAATTCGTAGAGAGTTTTGTTGCCAATTATCGTGGAAGTGGTTCTGTTTATTAGATGCAGAACGTGTGAGACTATATAGGACTAGAAAGTAATAGGAATTCCAGATTGAAAGAGTAAACTTCTAGTTACATTCAGTATGTGTCTATGCTTTCTTTCCACTGCAGAATTTTGCTGTGGTGTTTCATTACATGATGTTTGATGAAGGATGCCATATTTATCATACAATTCATTATAAACAAATTCTCTTCCATTTTAATTTTGCTTTCAAACACATTTCTAACCATTTCAACAAAACTGATCAAAGCAGGCCTAGTTTCAGATTTGTTTCAGATTTATCATTCATAAGAAATATCCAAGTGTATATACTAAAATCATCCACTATAGTTAAGAAATATCTATGATCATGTATAGATGGGATAGCAAGAGGTCCCCAAATGTCAATATGAACTAATTCAAAAGGATTCATTGTCTTGGTAGTGCTATGATTGAAAGGTAACTTATGCTGTTTAGCTAAATGACATGGATCATGTATCCTTTTCTCATCATTCTGTATATAAGAAAACCTTTTACTCACGGTCTTCAGCACCTTGCCCGAGGGGTGACCAAGTCTGTAATGCCACAAGTCAATCCTGGATTCCTTTGTACAGTTTTGACGTGCATCAGTAATTATTTTGTTTGTTGAGCATGCTGTTTTGCTTGTTCTTAGATGGTATAGCCCATTTATCACCTCAGCTTCTCCAATCATCCTCATTGATGTAGGGTCTTGAATTTGACATCCCTCAAAAGAAAAAATCAGTTTCCACTTTAAAGTTTTAATTAAACTTTGGATAGAAAGAAGATTAAAAGAAAAAATAGGCACATACAGTACATTATGAATTGAACAATCATCAATCAGATTTACTGATCCAGCATAATTTGCATTAACTTTTGTTCCAATAGGCAATTTAATTTCTACAGGTTTGATTCTAAAGAAGCTAGTGAACTGTGAGAGATCATGTGTGACATGATCTGTTGCACCAGTGTATAGGATCTATAATTTTTCCTTCTTCAATTTGGTTGAAGGATGACTCACCAATCAGATTATTAACCTGGTGCCTTGAATCTTGTTTCGGATCTTGTAAGAATTTCAAGATCTGCTGCATTGATCTTGTGAGAGGCGTGTGTCACTGGTCTTCTTGTTTTCCTGGTGATCTTCATCAACTCTTTCTGTTTTGCATTCTGAATTCCCAGAAACAGCATTATTTAAGGCATACTCTCTTTTCTGTTTGAACCAGGGAAGATACCCATGCTTGGCATAACACTCATCTGTAGTATGGTTCATCTTGTGGCAGTGACTGCACTGTTTCCCAAAGTTAGGATTTCTCCTTCTTCCTCTTCCTTAATATTTCCAGCTATTTGCATTTCCCTTCATCTGCGGCTTCCAATTTACCTGGGACTCAATGGCATTAGCAAAAACTTTATTATCAGTGAGATTTCTCCCACTTACCTGTCTCAGTTTATGTTAGGCAAAGGTTCAAGAAGAAGCATTTGCGTTTTGACTGTGGTGAAGACATCTTCAAGGCCCTTCAAGAAGCATATCACATACTCACATTCTCTTTACTTGATGATAGTATTGCTTTGCAGTCACATTTAATCTCACAATTACATGTAGATATTGGCCTTAGCAATTCTAGTTCTTCCCACAACACCTTTAGATACGTAAAATAGTTAGATACCTTCATCTTCCATTGCCTAATTGAATGTATTTCTTGGAGAAGGTCAGAGTTTCTGAAATGATCTCCCTTGGAAAACCTTTCTCTTAAATCATTCCATAGGTCCTTAGCATTATTATCATCAGATTACACCTCTCCCACGCATAATAGAGAGGTGAATTTTTGTCAGGTTGAGCAATGCTTCCATCCACAAATTTAAGTTTGTTCTTTGCAAGGACGGCCCGTCTCATCATTCGGCTTCATGTATGGTAATTGTTACCATTGAGCTGTGAGTTCACGAGTATCATACTTGGGTTCTTTCCAAGATGAAGATAATAAGGGCTGGATGGGTTGGCAAGATTATCACTTTCGTTGCTGAACATTTCCATGTTCAAGAAGATCAAGACGAGTGATAATGGAGGATTGTGTGGTAGCGATATTCCAACATTATTCCAACATTATTCTGCTACTTTGAAAAGCAATGGTGCAGTGACAGTGTAGATAGAATGAGAAGAGACTGAGAAGGGTAACATGGGATAGGAAACGAAGCAAAAACAGATTCTATTATTCTGATTAAAATACAAATGAATAAAATGTATACATACACATAGAAACAAAATAGAAAACAGAAAATAATAACTGCATAACAGATTGCAGTTATTATACAGCTATTTAATAGGAAGTAAAAATAGAGAGCTAGAGAAGGAGTTTAGTTGTAGTAACATGTTTCTGATTTTGTATCACATTGACACTGATCACGGAAGTTTCTGCAATAAATACGTCATTATATGTATAGGGTTTAGGGTAACTCTAGACCATTATATTGATAAATTTTATTTTGAAAGAGACATTCTGTGTTTGTCTATAAACTTTTAAGATAGAATAAAACAGAAAAAAAATGAAGATTAAATAATTAATGAGTGTATGTAAGAAAAGAAAGGGAGAGAAATTAAATAGAGTATGTCTCGTTATAATAGTTATGGATTAGATAGGAGATGTTACCGCCAAATATAAGGGGATACTGATCCCACCCGAACCTAACTAAGATGAACACTGAAGTTGGACTAAACTAAGATTAATTACATATCCAACAGGAAGATTTTATATAGCCGCCCAAGCCTTCTCCAAACAGGTTACGTGTTGCCTCCTACTTTTGCACTTATTTTGACTAAACCCAGTTGAACATGCCAATTATTCTTAACCTGTAAATCTGATTCTCTGCAGAGATGGTAGTGAATTATCTACGCGAGATTTGCAAAAAATGGTTCAAGCATTGCCGCAATACACTGAGCAAGTGGAAAAGATTTCACTCCATGTAGAGGTGATTTATTCCATCTAACTTTCATCATTTTCTATTTTTCTTTATGGTTTGTCTGGGAATAGTATAGTATGTGGTTGCATCTTGAGAACTCATGATATCTTTAGAAAAAAATATACAACTCTTTAACTTGATTTGGGTCACACTGTAATAACAAAGAAACTATATTTCTATGCTGACCATTCTGCTTGATGAATTCAAAGCAGATAGCTGGAAAGATCAACAAAATTATCAGAGATACAGAACTTAGAGAGCTTGGACAGTTGGAACAAGATCTTGTGTTTGGGGATGCTGGAGCCAAGGAAGTTATTAACTTTTTAAGAACAAAGCAGGTCTTGAAATGAAGAGATATCTTAACAGTCAATATTATTTTATTATGAACACACAATGAACACTTTCTTTATTTTAAAATTTTGTGCCCGTGCAGAGTACAACTCCTGAATATAAGTTGCGATTGTTGATGATTTATGCATGTGTCTATCCTGAAAAGTTCGAGGGTGATAAAGCTTCAAAGCTAATGCAGGTCATTACCAACTCTTAAAAATTGTACATGTTTCATGTATTCTCCAAATTGTTACTTTAATTGCCCATGAATATAATTAATTTGCACTTCTAAAATTGGTATTCCCACTTCTCATAACTTCAAAGTTTGTTATACAATATGCTGAATATTCTCATCATATTCATATTCTTCTGAGGTTAGGTAAATTTGATTGAATTGAACTTGGGTGACTCAACCTAGCTCTAAAATTTTTTTGTTTGCTATAAATGAACATTGCTATAAATGACCTTGCCTCTTTTTGTTTATAACTTATATATAAACCTGAATGAGATGTCTAAGACAGGACAAAATAGGCTCCAATCTGTTTTTCAAGGAATTCAACCCCTATTAACTATTACAATACTAATTTTGTAATTCAAGATAATAATCATGTTTCTGCTTATCTAATCAGTTGGCAAAGCTATCACCTGATGATATGAAAGTTATCAGTAACATGCAACTTCTGGCGGGATCATCAAACAAGAAATCATCTACTGATGGTGGTAGTTTCTCACTCAAGTTCAGTAACCAGAAGGTAAACATATATGTATATATTCATTTCACAGTATCCTTTGTATATTAAGATATAGTTTAGTGGATATGATAAGAAAGACAAGCGGATGGGATATAATAGAATAATGATATGATAAAACAAAAGAATGGGATATGATGTTTAGTATACACCAAACTACATAGAAGAGAGGAGGGTCTTGGCCCTCCTAAATTTTTTATATATTTCATAATTTACTATATATGTATTTACAAAATATATTAATATTAAAAAACATCTATATTTTGAAAAAAAAAATATTTAGTTTTTTTTTTTTTATAAAATAATTTTTTTATTGTTCTTATTATAAAATAATTAATGACATACTTTATATCTTTTATGTAAATATTCTATTTATTGTTATAGTTTTTATTATAGAAATAATAATTTTTATTTTCAAATAAAATATTTGAATATTATTTATTTTTCCATATTAATATTTATTTAGTATTTTTAAGTTAAGAAGTATAAATAATTTTATTTAGAAGACTTTATCAATATTTTTTGTAGTATTTTATATTTTATCATGAATAATTTGAGATATGTTAAATGACATATTATAATATAATAGGATAATTATTTTATAATATTTAAATAGTGGATTCTTTTTCAAAATGAGTATTATATATATATATATATATATATAGAGAGAGAGAGAGAGAAAAGATCATGGGTGACATTTTCCTAGCATGCCCTTATCAATAACTCTCTTTCAAACCAAATATATGTAAAATGTTTGTTTTTTTTCATAGACAAAGCAAGCAGCACGCAAAGATAAGACTGACGAAGAGGAAGAAACATGGCAACTATTTCGATTTTATCCCATGATAGAGGTAAGACTAAAGATATTTGCTTTCGCAGTTTTTTATTTTCGCAAAGCAAACAATTCTTAAATTTAGTTGCAATTGAAGCAAGAAAATTTAGGACTTAAGAGAGAGAACCTTGTATTTATATAAGTTACATTGCATGTTCCCTTCTCTCTGTAAGTCAATTCCATTATTAGAGTGAATTGGGTGCAACAAGCTGAGTACTACAAAATCATTTTGTTTGCTTAAACAAGACGTAATTAGTATCAAATATTATTTGTTTTCCGGTATATGATCAAATGTAAACTATAGATGTCATTTTTTATTAGGAGCTCATTGAAAAGCTAAATAAGGGTGAATTGCCCAAGAATGAATATTCGTGTAAAAATGAGCCAAGTCGTAGTAGTGTCCCAGAGGGTTCAGCTAAAAAGAGCCAAAACTCACAAGCACCTCCAACCGCTGCTCCTCATTCAATTAGATCTAGGAGGACAGCAAACTGGGGACGATCTAGGACTTCAGATGATGGATATTCAAGGTGACATATGAACTATTATCTCAACTCAAATTTGTTTCTTTACCAGAAAAAAAAATAGTGCTTTTATGGTTACAGTTTCAAGTTTCAAACACTGGTTTTGTTATTTTTTCTACCTTGGATAGTGACTCCACATTGAAGAATGTGGCTGCTGATTTCAAGAAGATGGGAAAGCGAATCTTTGTGTTTATTATTGGCGGCGCTACTCGATCCGAGGTAGAGTATGATGAAAAAAGAAACTTTAGGCAGTCCGTCTTAGATGTTTAAATTGTAATCTTTACTTATAATACTATTTTGTTATTTTCAGCTGCGAGTTTGTCACAAGTTGACCACAAAATTAAAAAGGGAAGTAATCCTAGGTACTACTTCCATGGATGATCCTCCACAATATCTTACGGTAATAAGTCCTTATTCTCTTTTGCACATTTTTTTCTCACAACGAGTAGGGCTCTTATCATGTGCATTTTAAGTTAAGCAATGCCCTGGTTGTGCTGATCATCATGTAGGTGTTTTGTTTTGCCGTGTTGAAGGTTTCTTTTTTTAATTAAATTCATCTCAAATGATTCCAGATTATATTTTCTGGTTCAACTAACGTGATTAAGTGACCTTTTAAACTGTAGTGGTAATTCTGCAGTTACAAGTTATACTTCTATCAAGTTCTTGAGTCTGAGGCTATATCCCGTGTTAATTGGGACACCATTTAAAACTTTGGGATTTTTTTTTGTACTGAAAACCAAACAGCTTGTTAATTAATCACAAGAAGCTATTTAGATCATTTGCAGTGCAAAAACAAGATAGAGTGAAACAGAAAGAGATGATCGAAATTAAAACAGAAATTTATATGGTTGGACGTCTCCTTGGATTCTCTGAGAAAAAATACCATATAAATCTTGATAGACATATTTTTGGGTAGGAAAAAGGGAAAAAGTGTATAATTGAAGAAGCTAGAAGCTGATATTTATTTTTGTTCATGTTATTGGTTGATTTACATTTTCCTGATGTGGTGAATGTGCAGAAATTAAAGTTATTGAGCGACAGCAATATTGCAGTAATGAGTGGCCTCGGCATATAACAGGTTTCCAGAAACTGATAATTACCAGCAGGTTGGCAATATCCCTTTTTGTATCAGTTATAATTTATAATATCCCTAATCGTCTAGACATTAGAAAGTTTATACTTTATACCCTCTTAAACAAGGGATGAACACGGGCCCTTTCAATTTTTGTTGTATACAAATTTTGTTATATATGCGAACATATTTTTTTCTTTTGAACACAACGGACATTTTTGTCATATGCTATTAAACTATATGTATTTTTCATCTCCATTTCAAGGGAAAGGATACCTTGATTCAGTATATAAATTATACTTGTGTCTCCTTTTTTTTTTTCTAAGTATATGTTCTAAAATATAATACATCAACAAAAGGATAACTTGAATCAATGTAAAATTATTTTAATGAAGTTCCAATCACATTTTAGGTGGTTACTCAATGAGAAAAATGTAGTTATTTCCTTTACATTCTGAGTTTTAACTTTCAAGCTTTATATATAATTATTATTATTCATACATTCTTATCTCTTTTTTCATTTTTTTTCATCTACACATAACTTGAAAATAGAAAGTTGGAGGATGTTCTAGTTCCACTTTCTAAGGAAAAGTCTTTTGAGTTTAGAGTAAATTTCACTATAGAAAGTTGCAATATCCTATCAATTAATTTTCATTAAAAAAATAATTTTTAAAGTGTTATTATATAGTTTACTTAAAAAGAAAAGTAGTTATAAAATGAGTTTTCTCTTAACCATAGAAATTTTATTAGAATAAATCAATTATTCACATTCATCAAATTAAAAATGTAATTTGATTATCAAATGAATAAATGAATTTCAATTATTTACCTATTCCACATAAACATTTCAATCAATCAATTTGCAAAATATTTCTAAATCTAATTTCTGCATTCAATTTATAATATTCAAATTAAATTTTCTCAACTGAATAATAAAAATCATAAAATAGTTACTTCTTTAATAATAAAATTATCTACAAAGTTCAAATTATTTTTTTTACACTCATAAATTTATTTTTATCATACTTCTTTTATATATCTACAATTACACTTTCGTAAAGATATACAATTACATTTTCATAATTCATATAGAGATATTTAAATCGATAAAAAGTAAAATTTCACATATTATATATATATATATATATATATAATTTTTTAATACTTTAACTATTTTAGGATCTTCAAATATGTTATCAACATGTCACTCCAAACCATGTAAATTTTAAGTTGATGCAGAAAGTTGTTATCGATTGTTTATAGATATCTAAAAATAAATTATATTTGTTCTTAATTTTTTTAGTCAAAACTATAATCAAAAGTTTAGTAAAAAATAAAGTGTATAATCATGTGATTTTTCACTCTCAACCAATCTAGTGCATTAATTGTTGAGATTTGAGAAGAATTTTTTTTTTTCTAAGATAGAAATGAGAATGAGAAAGTGAGTGTTTTATTTGGTTAAAAGGGAAAACTTCTTCAACAATTTTTCTTAAATAAAAAAATAAATAATGTATTTTTTTTTCTTGATATGTGTCCAATAGTTAATGTAAGAGAAGACGTAGGTGAGTTTTTTTTTTTTTTTTTTTTTTATGGAAATGAGAGAAGAAAAAAACGATAAAATATGTTGATGAAAATTTATGGTTAATACATTAGTTTAAAATTCAATAGGTCAATTCATCATAATAAGTACTAAAAAAAATTAAATTGATTAATACATTAGTTCAAAATTTAATACGCATCAATATTAAAAAATTAAATTGGTTAAATATTAGTTAAAAGTTCAATAGAGTAATTAATAATAATAATAATAATAATAATAATAATATTTTAGACATTTTGATATTAGTTGATAATGCAGTAATAACAATATAATTTAAGATTAAATTTTGTCTATAACTAGGTTGAAGTTTTGTTAGATTGAGATTTATTTTCCTAGACTTCTTTCTTATTTTAGTATTTATTATAATTGGATAAAATTTGAGAATTGGACTCTTAATATGTTCATGTCTCTTGGTTGATAAATGTATAAACTATCTAAAAAGAGATTAATTCTTAACTCGGTTAACATTACATGTATAATTACTTATGGGTAAAGATTTGATATGGTATTACAGCTCAATGAATTTACAAAGGGATTCATGGTCTCCTTGTTTGACCCTTTTATGGTGATCAAAGTGATAAAATATGAACAATTCGCAACAAAACAAGCTTTAAACCACATGACTAAATTCCAATAAGAATCAATCTAATTATAAGGGTTTAAGGCATATTATAATAATAAGTGCAGCCCATGGAGTTGATGTAGAAGTTGATTTGTATTTTGTACATTTTAAGGTGTTAGTTAAGAATACTAAAGAGGTGAATGTTCAGATCAAGAAATAGTGTGTCATACATTCTCACAACATTTTTTCGATTAAGACTTCCAAATTAAAATTTTTAATTAATTTCATAGGACTTGAAATTTTTTTTGACAAGTTCCAAGTCTTCAATTATTTTATTTTATAAGATGAAAGTTATAACACATTTTCACAAGTGTATTATTACATAGTTTGTATGTGGTCACCATTTTCATGATTTAATTCCTCCATGTAGTTCTTACAGCTATTTATGATTGAAGATACATCTATCTTCTTACTAAAAGAATTTGATATAATTTTACTTCATGTCAAAACCATAAACTTGCTTAGGCATAGAAAGAGTTTTACTTGAACCTTATGGTGATGTCAAATATTCTTTTTAAATTTTTAAATATTTTTTAATGAGATATTGATGAGATGTAACTCTTAATTTTTGTATGTGAAACTATGATTTAGATAATAAAACTTAATGTTAAAATGTAGTAGTTGATGGAAGAGAAATTATTTGTAAAAGACACTTAAATATTTAAACTATTAATAGAACGTAAAATAAAATAATTGATAAGTATAAATTAAAAGGATTATAAAAATATTATTATATAGATTTTATGATAACTTACATGTATATAAAATAATTATCTTTTAAAATAATTATTATAATTATATTATAAATATAATAAAATCACTAAAAAAAAGAAACCACTGGGTGCAGAAGTTCTTCTCAATCACACTACAAAAATTATAAATAAAAATATATATATTTTATTAAGAAAAAAAAAAACAATATCATAGAATTATAATGCTTGGGGGCAAATTGTACAAATTGTGCTTAACTCCAATTACAATAGTACTATATTAAAACCTGAAACATAGATCAAATTAACAATTCAATTACAACATCATAAAAATAACATAGTCAATATTTAGTGACACAGTTCATCACTTGTTCGATATTCATGACTGTTCATCACTTATAATCACACACATTACATAAAATATATAATAGAGTACTGTATTTCATCATCAACTAGGTAGAACAACATTTTTTTTTTTTTTTATTTGTTAAACACACAAACATAAGTAGTAGAATAGGGACACATTCATCTTCATGCACTCTTTATGCCTTCAATCTCCTTCTGATTACTGCAATATTAGGGTCGGCAATTCAGACTCAACCTAGACAAATTGTAAAAGCAATTACTTTACTTTTATAACAGTAATTAAGAAAATTTTGAATTTAATTATAGAAGAAGTAAAAGTATAGTGAATATTATTTTATGCAGATAGGTCTCATAACTAAAACATTAAACAGAAATATCCAATAAAACATAAATAACAGTAACATAAAATTGCTTACTTAATAACACCTAATCATCGCCTTATTTTGCTGTGAAAACTGCTCCTAATCATCATCACCTGCAACTCGTATAAATTACATAATTTTTAGTATAAGTCACCATAAATTAACAATATTAGTAGTTAATATTTGATGTACCATGTTCATTATCTTCATCAGCATCTGACGCCTATTTAAAACAAAAGAATGTATAAAAAGTTAATTTCAAGCATGATGAAACTCAAAAAACACATTAAGCTAAACATAATGTTCTTAATTCAAAGCATGAATAACTACCCTTTTTTTAATGGCTTTTTTTATTATATTTTCTCCCGAAAGAAAGGGTCCAGTACTATTTTTAATGAAAATTATCAATCCAATTCTACGTACCACTAATTAGAGAGAAATTTAGAAGAATGTTACAAATTAGAAGTTGCAATACATGAACCTCACCAAACTTTCAATTTCTTATACGTAATGTATCTTACATATTTTCAAAACAATTTGTATCAAGGTGTTAATTATATAGGTATTAGATCTTCAGACCTGACATTAATCATTTTTAAATCTCCTAATCCTATCATAATCTATCAAACAAAGATTAAGACCTAAAAGTATGCGTACCTTTTCTTCAAACATCCTGCTTACAGCAGAATTAAGATCAGTTTCCACTTGGGGTGTTGCATTATCTGCAGAATACCAATTTATGGAATGATCTATTGTGTTGACTGGACTGAAAGTTTTCACGGAGCCGCAGTTGATGACGTACACTTTTTTCAAGGATGGAAAACTTAGAGTAAAATTGCCAGGGCAAAAGCACGTTAGCTTATTCAATTTTTTCAGATACAAAACCTGGAGCCGCTCAAATATTATTTCATCCTTATTTGATTCATCCCCCTTTTCAGACACTATCTCTTCAATTGATGTACACAGTTTTACCTCCATTCTTTTGAGTTGGACCAAACTTTTCCCTATTGAGGATGTGAACAAATATAGCATACTATTGCAATGCTCTACTTTCAAATGTGTCAGATTGGAGAAAAACACTACCAATTTTTTTGAACGTGAAAAGCTAGGGATTTCTAGATTTTCGAAAGAGGGCTCCATCCAAGAGTTCTTTGACGCATCAGAGTTCTCTGACCCATGGGAAACAAGCTCTCCCAGGGACTTGAAGTGTAAATTTTTCAGCTTTAAGAGGAGTCTACAATCCACATTATTCTGACTTTGAAGGGAGAAAATCTCCTTGAAGGAACCGCTACACACCACAAGCTCCCCTACATTTGGCACCTGTTGTAGAAATGCATACTCCGGAAATACATCAGACTCAATATGAAAGCACAGAGTAAGAAACTTTAACGTGTGAAAGTGGTTTCCCTCAAATTCTCCATCCGCTATCATCTTCAGTTCATTTTCACCAAGTATCAGATGCTGTAAGTTGGGTGTAATCAGCTACAAAGACAAACCAATAACGACGTAAAAGCAGGTTAGGGAAGTCATAGATTCAGCACTTTATGTAAAATTGAAGAACAATGATACACATATACCTTGATTTCGTCATATAACCATCACATTTGAAGGGCATTAATATAATACTTTTTATTTTAAGTTGGAAGGCAATTTATTGACAGTTAACTAAATATATATTATTAAATAGATGTCAATGGGATATAAGAAGTTTTACTTTGTCTATAACATTTTCTAAAATTAAAAAGGTGAACTTTCATGCTAAAATAAGCCTGATAATTAATGAAAAACTAAATATTTCAATATAAACAAAAATAGCTGTTAACAAGTCAATTTAAAATAATAATAATAAAAAAAAGGTATGCGCCTAAAACAATTTTGAGTTCAAAATTAATTGTAAGACGGAAATTTTGACAAATGAGATCAATAGGGTGGTTTTGTATTAGCTCTTAAGCAAAGAAAATAATGAAAAATTTCGATAGTTGGTAGCAGATTATTTATTAAGATTTAAGCACTATATATATATATATATATAAGATTCTATTAATTGACAGGGAAAAGAAAGGCCAAACCTCAAATGTTGGTGTTGCCTCATGAATGGAATATATACTGTTATTATACTTGAAGTTTGGCAAATCCCATAGTGTCAATGACTTCACACTATGCAATGTAAACTTAAGATTTGTTCGTTCTGGATCAGCTGGATTATCCTCTGCAACAATTGCAATCAACCCCTCACACTGTTTCAGAACTAGATTTCCAAGTTCCTCAAGATCTTCGACTACTGATGAGGGAAACACACTTGTAAGACATTTACAATTCTCAACATACACTTCTTGTAGATGTTTCATGCATAGAATTCCACGAGGATCTTCATTCCAAACAGTTTCCAGATTTGGAAGCTCCGATAAAACCAATTTCTTCAGAGGAAAAGTAATTGATGATATGTCTTGGTTTGTACGTTTAACATCAAATATGGTTTTCACAGAATCACAGTTTCGAACTTCCAATTCTTCCAGTTTAGGTAATAAAGGAAGTAAAGTGAAGGGGAGAACATCTGATAAAAATTTGCACCCGTCCACAATCAAGGTCTTCAACTCACTGAAGCAGAAGTCTGGGATGTTCACTAAGACACGCCATATCTCTTGTAGGTCTGGCATATCTCTGAATTCAAGATAGGACTTCCATGGAGCAGTCTTTCGAAATCAACACATGTAAAGGAATAAATAGAAGAGTAATCATACCATACAATTTATAATATATTTTTCCTATTTCTCTTTTTCTATTATATATATTATATTTCTTATAAATCTATATACTTTCTTTCTAAAAAATTATATTGTATACATAAAACATTTTCCTAAATAAAAAATATCAAATTAATCTTTAAATGTATCACCAACTTTATCAATTTTAATTTTTTTTTTTCAAATTACATTTTTTATTACAAAATTCAATTTCGTGACTTTGCGAATACACTATTAGTAATATATGGTAGATTTGTTTTATTTTTATCATTTCTAAATATTTTTCGTATTCCATGGTGTATTTTATCTTTATTTTTACTTTACTTTTCAATATTTTATATCTATTTTAAAAAAAAAATTAATTTTAGATTATTTTAAATTTGAATATAGACATTATAAAGTATAGTATAAGATTAATAATAAATACTCAATATAAAAAAATATATAACAAATAAAATTTAAATAATTTATCTATAAATAAAAGATTATAAGATTTTAAAATTAATTAAAAATTGAAATTAGAAACACATACAAATATATTTTATTTATAAAAAATTAATTTTTCTATAAAAATATCATATAAAAATGTTTAGCTATATAATTTATTTTATAGATTACTTTAACTAGCTACAAACTATCACCTCTTTAACTTTCAGCTACATGCTAACAATATCATAATATTGAATAATATTAATATATAAATTATTTGCTCTTTACTACATAAATTTATTGCATTTTACAAAATAAAATTCTTAAAATTTGTATACCATACGTTTGGTTTATTTTAAAACTATACAAGCAAAAGAGATGGATATAATTTCTTATAATTAAATTATTCAAAGTTTTTATATTTTAAAATTTCAATATTTTTATAATATTTATTTAAATTTTAATTAATATGGTATTTTTAAATAAAATAAGATTAGTAATTATTTTATTAAAAATATAATATAGTATTATTGTATTAAAAATATAGGATGCTGAATATTTATTTTAAAATTAAAGAAAAATACATTTAACTATTATTAGCAAATATGATGTATAATTTCCATCTCATGACAATATATTTTTATATAACTTAATAACTAATTTACTATCTTACTTATAAGGGTAAACACATACTCAATAATAGATCCATTTTTTTTATTCAAATTACCGACAAAATTAAAATTAATATAACCTCTGATAACTAATTTTAATCCTCTCAAATATAATGTAATACTTGATTTTCTTTTAATCTATTTAACAATCCTCTTAATAATAGTTTAGTTCTCTCCACTAAGATTTGTCATGAATTTATTAATTATTTTCATTACTTGTGCAATGTCTAATTTTACTAAAATTATGACATATATAAGGTTTTCCAGTGTTAATACATATGATACTCAAGACATTTTCATCCTCTATATTTTATTGTTAAGACTCATGTTGGAGAATAACTTATAATTGATAGGAAATAGGTTAGAAAATTTCTTACATGTTGAAGCTCACATGTTTTTTGGTGAGTAATTCTTCTAAAAAAGTCAAACATTCCTATCTTCGGAGTCCTTCATTACCTTATTATACTCTTATTCTTCATGCTCCTATTTTGACTCAAAAAAGTCATCTAAAATTTTCTTTTCTACTTGTATTATAGTAGTGTCTTTGGTAAAAATGTCATTGGTTTTCTTATTTTATAGTTCATTTTCTTTAAAGACTACATCCTTACAAACAACAACCTTGTGGGAAGTGAGATCCATAAACTATACCCCTTTTCACATTGTCAATATAGTACAAGAATGTACACCTCTTGGATTTTGGATCCAGCTTTATTCTTTCTTGAGAGTTGTACATCAAGTATATAGGACAACCAAAAATATGTTTTAGTTTTCAATTCCACATCTTCATCGATGTCTTCAAACCAATCATTGTTGGTAGTGATCGATTTATCACATAATAAGTGTTTTAACTTCTTCCTAGAAAGACTTGGTCACTCTTATCTTTCTCAAGATATCTCTTATTCTATCTAGAAGAGATTTGTCTATCTACTTTGTCACACTATTTCATTGAGGTGTATATGGGACAAAAAATTATGTTTTAATACCTCTTGTTTGAAGAATATTAAAAAAAATCACCATTTACATATTTTCTTCCATTATCTATCCTCAAGCATTTAATTTTTTTTCCTAGTCTCAAATTTTACTCGTTCTTTGAATTCCTTGAATTGTGGAAATACATTGGACTTCCTTTTGATGGGTACACTCACAATCTCCTAAAATAATCAAATCATCAATGAATGATACAAAATATTTTTCTTCTTCTAGAGATAATACTAGTAATTTCCAAACATTAGAATGAATCGTATCCAATATGTGTTTACATTTAGTAGCTACTAACAAACTTTAACCTATGTTGTTTTCTTAACATACAACATTAGTAAAAAGGTAAATTAACTTCTTTATGTAAGAGATTACATTCCATGAGGATTTTTAGGACTTGCTTTGATGATCAATTATACAATTCCACATGATCATTAATCGTTTTTTTCTTGACATGTTAGCACAACTAATGCATCTACTTCTTGCAACATATCTTCCAAAAAAGAACATATAAATTTGTTATAATATTCTTTACTAGATTTTCTTTCACCATCTTTAAGATCTCACCTTCAAGATGAATCTTACACCTAAGCTCATTTAGTGTCCATTAGACAAATATTCTTCTTTAAATCTTTCACTTGTTGTATCTTTTGAACTGTGCATCCAGTACAATCATATATTTTTATTTTAATAATATTGACTTTAACTGTCTTTAAGGCATGATTATTTTTCATGAAGACGAATCTCCCCAAGATAGTTTCTTAAGTATAAAACCAATCTAAGTGTGGAGTCATATGTCAAGTTGCATTTGATTTCACAATTCACCTATCTTGAAACTATTTTCCTCCACTATAGCTTATCACCTACATCGCTAATTAAAATATCTTGGTCTTCTGAGATACTTGCAATATAATCTTGTGTGATTGATGCTTTAGAGTTATTTTCCTTCATTCTTTTTATGTAAATAATCTTTCTTCACGTGCCCTCTCATGTCACAATAGTGACATTTAAGATTCTTCCTTCTTCGATATTTTGACTCTCGCTAAAGGCAAATTTTATTGATCTATCTCTCATTGTTATTAAAGTTTGTCTACTTATTTTTTATTCTCCACCTTACTCTTTTGTTTTGATTTTTCTTTAAGAAAAGCTTCTACAAAATTCTTGAAGTTTAAATGTCCATCAATATTATTATTTATTATACTGATGATGAGTTGGTCATATGAATTAGGTAAAATTTAAAGTAGTAAGAGCTTCACATGCTCATTTTTAACTAAGTTGAAATTTGTTACAGAAAATTAAACAAATAAGGTATTCAAAATTTTTATGTGATCTGTCACCAATGTAGACTCACTCATTTAAAGAATATAAAGTTTTTTTTTGAAGAATATTTTTGTGTGAAGTGACTAAACTTTGCACAAACTAATAAATGTATCATAAATCTCCTTTGGAATATTCAGTTTTACAATATTAGACAAAATCACATATATCATTATTAAGAGTAAATTCGTGATAGCATTACCATTAATTTCATTCCACTTCTGATATGCGATGCTCATGGGTCTTTTTTCAATTGCATCTACACTCTCAAAATTGTATTTATCTTTAATTTTCACAATAGAATGAAGATCTCTATCTCATATTCTAGTGTCATAATTTTAAACCAACTAGTGTAAATTTTATAATAAATAATATTACTTATTTATTATAAATAATATTATTTACTAAAACCATTACAGAAAACCATAAATTAATACACAAATAAGTTTTTAGAAAAGAGAAACATATAAATAATGGATAACTTAAAATTTTGGTAGAGATATATTTTCATATTATCATACTTTATATCTACTAATTTAAAATATTATTTTTCGAGGTGAAAGATCAAATTAATTATAACTATAAAATATATTAAGAATTTTGTCCAACATTATTTTACCTTATTTTACCTGGAACTAAATAATATCATAATTTGTCACCATTGCTGGGTACCAATGTAATAACACAAAAATTCAATTAAAACAAAACATAAAAAACGGAATAAATTGAAAATAGATAATAACGTAATTTTGTTAAAGAAAAGAAATTTAGATATGCTTCTCTCTTCCTCTCCTAATTTTTATCTAAAACATTAAAATAATAAAAAAAGAAAAAGAAACTATTTTAATGTATTTTATTAAAAAGAATGTATTTATTTAAAAAAAAATACGCACCATAGTGTTTTCGTAATACTTCACTTCTCACCATTATAATAACAATGTTAAATAAAGTTAAATACATACCTTTTTCAAAAGTTCCTTCTGCATAGTAGATTTGAGATCAGTTTCCAATGGAATGGCCTCTGAGTACTCATCAAGTGTAACTTTAAACAACTTGTCTGCTTTTAGAGTACCTCGACATAAAGTTAGCATCGAAGAGCAACGTATCATAGACAATTCCTCCAAAGAGGGGAAACTTAAACTCCCTCGGTAGAACCTTCTCAGATTCCATAAATGTTTAAGACTCAAACAAGTGAGCTGGGGAAATATTATCTCATCCTCATCTGGTTCCTCCCCCTCCATAGAAACTATCTCTTC